>JABSTQ010003468.1:0-17572 GCA_013358835.2 Ixodes persulcatus
ACGAGCCGGCGGAGGAGCACGCACAGAAAGACGGCAAACACCGCTGGCCCTATCAACTGCGGAGAGCACGCCATGACGGTGCGAATTTTCCGCTATTAGATTGGACCTTTGGCTCATAACGTCGGCCACGCTCGGACCTAAGGTGAAACAAAGTATATGCGCTTATATCGAGTGCTGTTCTCAGCTCTGCTGCTACTCCCCGCAGAAAGCGCGAGGATTGCGGAAGGTGCCTTTCAGTCGCTATCGTTAGACAATGTGATTTAGTAGTTTTTTTTGTTTTTTGTTTTGTTGTGATATGTGCTAAACTGGAAGGCTGCGGAACAAATCAAAAAGTAACTTACACTTTCCGTTTCTTAAAACGAACAGTTATTAGCGTTCGCGGTAATTAGCGCTCGCTCATGAATGAAAAAAGCGGTTGAGTCACTGATGAACTGTGCCAAACAACGTCCGCTCTAGTTCACGTGCAATGTGCAAATTAGTTGCCGACAATGGCGTGGGCACAGCGCCCACAAAATCGATGCCGAAATCGAAACCTACTTCCACGCTTTCTGCGGGGAGTAGCAGCAGAGCTGAGAACAGCGCTCGATCCAAGCGCTTATTCTCGGCGAAGCGAGCGATAAAAAAGCGAGCCGCCACGGCAGCCGCGTCATGGCGCTGGTAGCACGCCCCGGTCGACGGTCCGGCGTTCACCTTCGTATCACCTGCGGGTGTTCGTCGTGGAGCACAGCAAATAAAATAGACGAGTGTGGCACTCTGCGACGACAGCGTCGGCAACCATCGCACGACGCTTCTAAATATGATAAGTGAACGACGAAACCTCACCTCCTTCATTGATAAAACTCACTTTCTAAATAAAAGTCAAGGTCCAGGTTCAAGCTAGAAAGTCATTTACTTAAGGAAAATCAGAAAGGGTCACGCGAACATCTTCCATTCAACAAAGCAACCGGTCGTGGGCAGCGAGTGATGAACGGCGGCTACGGCTGCTCAAATCGGTGGGGTTGTTTTCGTCGTTTCCCGAATACGTGTATCTGGTGGCTTTCAACGAGCATTGTAGTCTAGAATACATATTGTTATATTTTATTTTGCTGCTTAAAGTCGGGAAACGCCTAAGTGCATGTAGAAGTATGCCCGTTTGTCTCCACGGCCATGAAGCCGAGCGGTGTTGGCGGCCGTGATGCTACAGTAGGATTCGAATATAACTTACACATAACTTCCGATTGTTCCACTTGGCTTATTTGGATTTGTTTTAAGGTTACGCACGTTTTACGTCGTGGCATAACAAAAATATACTAAGCGATAAGATTATGCTGCCACGCGCTAAATCACGCTACCAAAGTAAAGCGGAGAAGATACCTGGCTTTGTCACATGATGCTGGTAACTTCGGCACCGTCGAATGATCTCAGCGCTCCAATCGGTCCCGCACGTGGCAAATGGCTCTCATCCTTTGGGTGCGTTATACACTTTTTTAAACCTCTTTGACACCCGTCTGCACTGTATATTCTCTGCTCTACACACTTAGCACGACCAGGTCATTGGTGCTTTCTTGCATTTTATCAACTTTAATGAACCGAATAATACCTTTCTGTTAAAATAATTGCATTTCAAGAATGAGCGCAAAACAGAAAAAAACTTGACAGTACCTTGTTCTTATTGGCTTCGTCTCATTATGTAGATGTCGTTTCTTTTGCTTACGTCTTGAATACGTTTTGCCAAATTAACTCAAATAAATAAAATCATATATTTCAATTAGCTATTTCTGTGTTACTATCGAAAACCTCTAAATCAGTCAGGTTATGAAAATTCTAAGCCTGTACTTTTTTAATAGGCATGTCAAAAATGCGTGCCACGTCAAAGCTCCCGAGCAGTTCTTCGGTTTCCTACTGCCCACCCTCTAGCTGCGTAAGCCGTGAGCATGTTGCACAAGCAGCAACAATTGCGCATTCCACGCTTACTGTTAGTTACGAGTCGTCTTAAAGTTGACGTCAATGATATAACCTTTTGGATGGCGCGGGTGTTTGATGGAGTGAATTTACACGAGTTTGTTCTTCCTTTGTGTCGCCTTCAGCGTAAAAAAAAAGCCCTTGGCTCACGCCAGAAATAAAATGCGGAAGGAAAAAGCTCTATGTTCAATTTATTTTGGTTTCTCTAAAATGCCGCTCTTTCTTTCTTTCTGTTCGCTTTAATTGAAGCCGAAAGTGTCTTGGATGAGGACTTTTTTCAAGGAAAAAGATATTCCCATACATCGATATAACTTAATTTATAAGACAAATTATCTACGACAACGCTTTTTTTTGGATTCTTATTTCTGTAATATGTTAATCAGATATAACCAGGAAGGCCATTGTGACTAAATTCTCTAGAGTTATCTTTCTAAACTGATTTGGTTAATACAACTTTAATGGTATCTTCTTAAACACGCGCAATATTGAGGGCAGGCCGTTCTAACCTTCTGCTGTTTTTTTTTTTCTATTTGGCACGTGTATATCACTTTGAAAGTGTATTAGCAGTATTTAGTGTAGTCGTGGTGGCTTTGGTTTTCGGTAACAGTCTGCTTCTCTACATATTTACAGGAGTCGTTATGACGAGGCTCAGTCTGAGGAGTGCCGAGCCACAGCTGCTGACCCAAGCGCGCGGTGTTCGCTTTCCAGCTCGCCTCGCGCAGCTTGTGAATCATGAATCAATCAATCGATCGATCAATCAAAGAGAATATTGTGTTTCCCAAACAGCTTTGGGGGCTTTTTTAGGGTTATACTTGGCATAATAAAACAGTACTGAAGTAAACAAACTACACGTCAATCTTGACAACTATATTATTCTTGAACTTCTTAAAATGTAGAAAAAAGTCCACGTGAGGGTTAAAAGGCTTGTTGTACATTAGCATAATCCGTGTCAGCGGAGGACTGAACTCTAGATAAGATGGGCAAAAAAAAAAGGAGTAGAGATATTTTGAGGCTGGGGGACATGAATTGAGATTCTACTCAATGCCAGTACGAATTCAAAAACAGAATTGAACAACTTCTATAGAAACACCATGTCGAGAACTAGTCGTTTAGTTAAAAGAGGCGAAAGACCAAGAGTGTCCAAAAGACGCACATAATCATAAAAAAAAAACACTCCGTCCGATGTGGCGATCGTAGACAATTCTCACAAGCCGAATCTGTATGCACTCCAACCTGAGCGCCTGACTGATACCCAAAGAATTCCGTACCATAGAACAAAAGTCCAACCGTGATAGAACCAAGCCCGAAAAGGCTTCTGTATACATGTGTAATTCCGTAGGTCACGGGTAATGCATGAAATTATGGCCAGGATGCGCAAGGAATCATTAATAACCTTTGGAGCATTATAGTTAAAGTACAGGCGTGAATCGGTTAAAATGCCAAGGTCACGCACAACAGCAGATATCGAAATTTCAGAGCCGTCTAATGTGTAAGGATGAACAACAACATTTGTCTTACGAGAAAAAGAACCAACCTTAGTTCTGGTGGGGTTTAAAACCAGCGAGTTCGCAGAGCACCACAAATGAATAGCATCAATATCTTTTTGTAACAATTCACAGTTCACAAGCGTGTGGATATTATGACAAATACTCATGTCATCAGCATACTGAAGCATCATTGAGTCACTCAAACTAGTGACAAGATCCGTTACAAAAATATTAAAGAGCAAAGGTCCAAGTTTCAACCTTTGTGGTAGCAAAGGGTTCAACAGATAGGGGAAAGATTTGCATCCTAGATAGGAAACCATGTTGGAGCGTTCACCAAGATAACTAGCAAACCAGTCGCAGAAACCCGAAGAAATACTCATGTGTGACTGCTTCGACAGCAATAAATTGTGACCTACGAGGTAAAACGCCTGCGAGCAGTCAAAATAAATAACATCAACTTAACCACGTGAACCAAATATAGGTGTCGCGAACTCCAAAAAGGTCAAAAGATTTGTTTCAACCGATCGTCCACGACAAAAACCGTGTTGAATTGGACTGAGCGCCTGCTTGAAATGGAAATTCACACGCTTAAAAATGACTTTTTTAAAAAACCTTCGAAAAAGCAGAAAGCAATGTGATTGGTCTGTAGTGTCTGTAGTTATCAATACACGTGGAGCTACCAGATTCGTGTACTGGCACAACCAAAGCAGTTTTCCAGGCTAAAGGAAATGTACTTGTTATTAATGACATGCTAAAATGTGATGCAGTACAGCAGCCAAGCTATCAGAGCGCCATCTAACAATAACGACCGGGATCCCATCTTCCCCACATGACTTTTTGGGGCAACTTTTTTTATGGCCGAGATCACGTCATCAATGCTCAATACAGGAATCGACATCAGAAGGGGATTTTCAGAACACAGGGTTGCGTTGTTGGACTGGAAGACGTTGCCCTATTGAAAAAACCAGCTTACGCTGGTCCCAGCATTAAGCTGGGTTATTGCCCCAGCATGCCCAGTTTGGCATGCTGGTCAATGTGGTTAAACTGGTCATGCTGCTGGACTTCCGAACCAGTTTAACTTGTTTAAATTTATACACAGGATAAACAAGCCAAGCTCTTCAGAAAAGCCAACTAGGCATCCAATTTATAATTTTTGTACTTTCGGCCGCCTCACATGAGCTCAGATGCTACATATCCTTGGCGCTGACACAGTACAAACCGACGCACAGACAGTTGTTCTTGGTGCAAGCAAACAATGTTAATAAAACCAGATTGCTTATCTTTCAACACGAAAAATACTAGACACACGCCAAAAACAGGCAATAGCAAAAGCAAATATTATACGGATGAGAAAAACGAACCTGGGTCCCGCCAGTGTTGGGGGCGAAGCGGTTTCTTGCGTGGTCGGCAGAGGCGAGGAAATCCGTGTAGCTTGAATGGCCTTGGCGATACTCCTCGGCACCACCGTCATTCACGAGCACACACACATTCGAAGTCACGAAGCGACGCCTCAGTCGGGACGTCCGACATCTTCCCGCACTGAACGGAATGTCGCTCGCTGTCAGGGTTGCCAGATCCATCCTAGCTGATATAGCCAAATGGCTAGTCAGTGTAGCCCAAAAGTAGCCAAAAGCAAAATATTTGCATAGCCCAAAAGTAGCCAAAATTTCGATATTGTGTTTACAAGCTGAAGGCGAAAGCTCTGCTTCTGCATATGTTTAGGTGAGAGGTCGCATGCAAAATCAAAGTATTATAATATCTAGAAAAGAGTTTTATTTCAAGTAATAGACCTTTTCCGCTTACTCGCCCCCGACCGCCAAGTAGGCAACGAAGCAAGTAGGCAAGTAGGCAATGGGCGACGAAAAAATATTAAAACGTTTCAACCTGCACATAGTAAAAAAATAGAGGGGAGAGAAAACGAGAATAGGTGACGGTTACGCTTTTCTCCTAAATGCATTCTATTGGCGTGGCGACGGAAAAACAGTGTTTTCGCCCATACTGGAAGTGACGAGAATTCAAGATGGCGGCGCCCTTGAAGAAAGAACTCGGTTGGACACATTTGGACAGTCTCATGCTAAGGACAATATTATTACGAAGCACTTGTCCCACTCGTGCTAGCTCCGTGCAGTACCTAGAGTTGAACCGAGCGAAATATTCCTCGGAAGGCTTAAAATCTTTGCAACACCCCTCCCCCCCCCCCCCCCAAAAAAAAAAAAAAAAAAAAAAAAGACACTAAACATGAAGGATTTTCTTCAGGGTTTCTTGAGACATCCTGCTGCGGAGGTCTGTTCTTGTCAACGACACCTGACTGAAGACACTCTCCACAGCGACATTTGACATTGGAAGGGTCAGGAGAGAGATGACGACTTGCGACAGCAGCGGAAACATTCTCTCTCCTGCACTTTTTTTCGCAGCTTCAACGTTCATTCAAAATGTCATTACGCACTCATCATAACAGCTCTTTACATTCGTCTGGAGGGACCAGTACTCTGATTCCATGTTTGAGACAGATGACATCTGTATAAAAGGCGAAAATGCTTTCTGAGAAACACTGAAATCAAACTGGAAAATGCTGCTCGGCTGCAGTAGCTACAAATCGCTCAAGAGCTGCATGTTTGACGGAAGTCGTTTCAAGACGCTTTTAATGCATGCTATTAAAAACTTGCGGCATTTCTCGAGGACTAGAGTCTTGTAAGTCGAAGCCGTAAACGGTGACGACGCCTCTGGGAGGTGCTACGGTGGTGTCCACCGTGAATTACCATTCCCCTCAAATTTGTGCGACCTCGAGGTTTTATTACCTTAAGTGCGTACAACAAAGCCTCCCCGTGTTTCGTCTCCACGCAACCCCCCCCCCCTCCTCCTCCCCTGTGGTCCTGCCTCACGGGTCAGTATACAGAGGGAAAAGGGACAATTTCACGGAAATCGCGCTAAAATTGGACATAGCCCAAAAATAGCCGCACGTAGCCACATAGCCAACCGCCAAATTTCGACGCCAAATCTATCAATATGTAGCCCAATTTGGCTATTAATAGCCCAATCTGGTAACCCTGCTCGCTGTCTCCTCAAAACCCGTTTCGCTTGCACCGTCGTTCAAGTAGTCTCCAAACAACGCGCACACAGCCGTCCCTTCAAAAATCTGCCTAAGATAGCCAAACGCGTCTCAAATTCTCCGTTCCTACCCCTCTCTCTCTCTCTCTCTCTCTCTCTTTTTTCTCGGACACAAAGGTAGCTTGCACCGCGCCTGACGCGCCGGGTCGTCTACCGAAAACGAGAGGACAAAGAACAGAACGTGGCCTCGTTCCAGCCTAAGCCGACCTTGCCGCGCGAACTCCCAGCAATGTCAGTTCGGCTATCTCTAGCCGACCTTGGCGTGGGCGCTCCCAGCAAGACCAGCTTGACCACCACGATTATTAGTTCGACCAGATTCACCAGCTTGTCTCCCAGCATGACCAGCTTGTCTCCCAGCTTGACCACATTGGCTCCATGGAAAACCAGTTTGACCAGTTAGGACCAGACTGGCTCCCAGCTACACCAGATTGAATCTAAAACCAGGTTCTAGTTAGACCATGCTGGTTTTTACTTAAACCAGACTGACCACCTTAAATTCTAGCTTGCCCAGCTTAAACCAGCTTGATTGTCAGTTAAACCAGTTTGACTACCACATTGACCAGATTGACCAGCTTAGTTACCAGCTTGGCCAGTTTGATTTTCATGCTGGTTTTTCCAATAGGGTGGGGTTTCCTATTGATGAGAAGTGTTTTGCGAAGAGATTGCACACACTGAATGAGTCAGAGACGTGACCTGTCTGAGTCTTCAGAGCTATAGCATCAGCTCTACTGGATGGCCTACTATACCTAACATATTCCCAGAGGCGCGCTCGGAACAGCGCTTAATGTCAGACTCAACGCAGTCATGTAGTGGGCATTTGTCTCGTTTAATTAAACGCTTCACGGCGGAGCGATACTCCTTAAAAAAAGAGCGCAATTTATCCAAGCCAGACGACTTATATCTTTTGTGATAACGATAATTTCAAAGTCAGTTCCCGCCGGAGTTTGCGTGAGAACCACCAAGAAAATTTACCTCGGCTACCACGATTCATCAAAATAAAGAGACCCATAGCAGACTTTAAAAAATATGTCTGCCGAGAGACGGCACTGTCAACATCGGCACACTCGTAAAGAATGTCCCAGTTAATATCGCTCAAATGCGCAAACAGTCCGAGGTAGTCACCACGAGCGTAGTCAAACATCGGAGCCCGCGCATCCCACCTGACAGTAAAGGGAAATGAAACCACAACTGAAAATGGCGGATGCCACTTGTCAACAGGAACGACTGGATAGGCAACAACGCTCTGCGAGACCTCTCTGATGTTCGTTATGCACAGGTCAAGGACGTCACCGGCAGCATTTACAGCACGACTAATTTGTTGAAAACCATTAAAATTCACGAAATCAAGTAGCTCCTGTGCACATCCAGTGCTCAAATCTGCACTAGACAAATGTGCACTGGACGTGTTCAAATCCCAATTAACTCCAGGTACATTAAAATCCCCTAATATTAAAACGTCCTAATTAGAAAAATCAACTGAATTAGAGATATGGCTGAGAGCATGACCTAGCGTGGAAGAAGCCGAACGAGGCGCAAAGTAATAGTTCCCGATAAGCAAATTAGGTCCGTTCGTGACTCGAACTTCAGGCCAAACGCACTCATTTATTTCAAGATCAGACCGCCGAAAGCATAATAAGGATTTCCGTACAGCCATAAGCACGCCTTTCCCGAGGGTGGAGGAGGAACCTGTCGAATCCCGGTCACATCGAAAAACCTGCTAATCGGACCTAGAGTACTCAGAACGAAATATAGAACTGGTTAACCAAGTTTCAGCGATACATAAAATGTCAAAATTCGAGGCCAAACCCTTTGAAAAAGAGATATTAGATTTCGTCCGAAACCACGCACATTCTAATAATAGATTTTTGTGCTATTCATTGTGGTATATTATGGCGCGTTATCTCAAATCTCGGTAGATGCAGAATCTACGAGCGGACCCAAAAAAGGCCTAAACAAGCACCTCCCGGGCCACACGCAAGCATCATTGATACAATTAAAGTTATCAACGGTGGTGCTTATGTGAAACGAAGTTTTCGGGTCATACTTGCTACGAAGCTTCTTGGAAGTGAAAGAGCCCAGCTGCAAAGTTGAGGACAAGTTCACTTAACTCTTCACATGTAGTAGAATGCTTCTGCCTCGCTTGCTCGGACAGACAGGAGCACCTTCCAATACAAAGAAAGTAAAATCCATACCTTTTCAATGAAGCGTGTTATGTTCAATTTTGAAAAAGCTTCAAATACCGATAAAATAATTTTGTAAAATAAAAAACTAAATTGGTACCACTCGATACCACATGTATAGGACTGCATTTGCTTAGTATTTTATATTTCGACTTATTTCACTTTAAACATTTTGTGAACAGAAATACACTTCCTAAAATATTTCAGAGGCTCTGTTGTTAATTACGAAAATAGTGTTTTTACATATATTTTTGAGGTATGCTAACTTACAAGCCCCGACACGCAACTTAGATATCAAATTAAATCTCTAATAAATATTATTGCAAGACGACCCCTCGCTCAATATTAATCTCATTCACCTTCTGATTACACGAGGACAAAAGGTAGAATACATCCGCTTTGGCTAGATGTAATCTTCCCAAATAAGATTATTTTGTGGTTTGCCCCGTAGGCTGACACCAGAAAAAGTTACCAATGCGAGATAAACCTGTGCCATCTCGCATTAGTGCCTGTCAGGTGAACATGGCCGCATATTACACAGGCAACAAATGTTAACAATCTAGTGTGTAGATCGTTGCAGTAAATCTTTGCAGTGCGCGTTGCACAATGACAAAAGTTACTTTTGCGAAGAATTATTTTACAGAGAAAGACCGATAACGTCGAAATTCTGGCTGAACCTTCCAGTCAGTAATAACTTGGGGATTTCAAATGAGGTTCCATATAATTGTTTAGAGTATTGTGGGTCATAAATGCTTTTTGTTTGTTTGTTTGTTTGTTTTTCATATACACTGGCGAGCGCAGACAGCCAGGTATACGAGGGATATTATTATATAAAAATAGTGATAAAAATTTATTCCTGAATCCGTATTTTAATCGCAGCAACTTGTATTCTGGTATTTGTATTTCAGAATACCTTTTTTATACTCAAATATATTTCTGAAGCATATTTCAATACCTTTTTATAAATATATTTCAGTACTAGTATTTAACTGTCCTTGTTATGTATTCCAGTATTTGTATCTCCAAATAAATTTTAGGGTATTTCTGCCCAATCCTGGAACACATCCAGTGAACACAGTGAATAGATGGTAACTGTCAGTTGTCGGAATTCGTTGCAGCGGTACACCGATGGTTGCGGTGAATAAATTGTGAAACCGGTTAGTGGTATTTGCAGCTGGAACACGCCCAGTGAACGTAGGCTAGTAGACGGCAGATTTCAGTTGTCAAATTTCGTTACAGCAACCTGGCCGATGGACGCAGTGAATCTTTGAATTTGTTGCTGGAGCGATGAGCTGCGGTCATTTCGTTGAGCTCAATTAACAAGCCCGTGAAGCTACGCTGCCCACGAGAATTTAGGTCGCGAAACCAGACGAGAGGCGAAACGACTTTTTCAGGGAGCTCGTCTGCTTTGCCGCAACATGTTGTGGGTTTCAGTGGAGTTGCCAGTAACCTTGGGAGATTCGTGCTGACACTTTTGCGCTTTATATATTCTCCAGCGTTGATTGCCGTCTAAAATTTGGCGCAGTAATTTTAATTATTTTTGTCTTGTTTCACTTTGTGCAGGGAAGCGAATTTCAGTCGTTCCCTAAAATTTATATGTTGTTTTGAGTGGTTTTTTTGGGGGTTGGGGTTAGGACCTCACACCTATAGCAGTATGAGGAGAAGTCATGCAAAATCAAGCTTTTTTCACAAGGACCCCCCTCACGACTTATACAAAGTGATATCTTAATCCTCGACTTTATTTGCTTGGTTATTAGGACTGATATTCATAAACTTGAAATTAACAATGTATTTTTCAGAAATCCCTTTGTCCGATGATCGTCCATAGTTTAACGTACAATCTGTGAACTCTGGACAGCTACCGCCAGCTAAGAACGACGGCGGTAACCAGACAACCGGCTTGCCGGTTGTCTGGTTGCCGCCGTCTCTCATAGATGGCGCAACCTTTCCAGCCTTCCCACTCTGGCTTGCCGACTTGCGGCCGGCCATTACTTCATTCCTTCCATAGTACAGCTTCGCAGATCACCAAAATAAAAAAGCTGACCTTTTTTTTTTTACAGTAGTTGTTTGCCCACCTGGCAATGTTTAAGGACCAAAGATAAATCCTCTTTCCAATCTCAAAACAAACTCAAAAACATATTTCAGGCATTCTTGTTTCTTTTTAATCAGTAAACCAACTGTGAAAGTAATTTTTTTTTTACAAAATGTTTGATATTGAAGCAAACCCATGGTTATTTTTGCAAAAAAAAAAATATTTCAAACATCACTTTTTTGCATCTGCTAGTGATCGTGGTTCCGCCCCATCAGACGCTTCTGGAGCGAACCGGAATTAAGGGCTCGGCGTCATTACGTCAT
This sequence comes from Ixodes persulcatus, assembly GCA_013358835.2. NCBI lineage: Eukaryota > Metazoa > Arthropoda > Arachnida > Ixodida > Ixodidae > Ixodes > Ixodes persulcatus. The sequence goes on from JABSTQ010003468.1 coordinate 11,072, forward strand.
GATTATCGTAGCCAATTAGGAGTGGACAGGATACGCAGATTAAACCAGTGGTTGAAGTCTGATACAAGTTTTCAAAATCAATAAATTATTTAAGCAGGAGGCCTTCGGCTTAGCCCTGTAGTACTTGTGCCCACCTCAAAGACTAGAGACGTTCAGCGACGGACGGTAAAATGAGATCCACGACGCTTTTTTTAATGGCCGTTTCTCTACTTGTCACGTAAGTGTTCCTTCATAATTAATAATATTATAACGCTGCAATCTAATAAATTCATTCAACCGTTAAACGCGCATTTTTTTAATATTATCATTACTGTAATCGCACGCAATCTACTTTGATTGTGTACTTCTGTTTTCTTCATTGTTATGCACGTTGAAGGAGCATGCCGTTAAACAATTATATGGCAAGGCTCATTACAATAGTCTAAGTTAAAAAAAAAACTCGATTGAAATCTGCCATTGAAATTAGTGTCAGTGATGCTTTATAGTTCTTAGGCAAACGATTAAGGCTTTATAGCATGCTAAAATAATTGTGTTTTAAAATGCTGAATATGTCAAGGAATAGCTAATAATTATAACAAGTGTCAATACTCATATCTTCGTCTATATCACCGGGTAAAGCAGAAGGCTAAGGAAATCCGGGATACGCAGTTTTTGACTGTTAGAAAACATGCTTAAAAACAACGTTTTTTGTTGCTGTTGCTTTTTTTAACCTCGGCGTGAAGAAACATATTGTAGTTGAGAATATCATTCAAAACCGGGGTTACTGAAAAACAATGGCAGTTTTGGCATTGCATCATCCAGATTGACGTTTATACTTAATCAACAGTGTTCGCTAATGCTCGAGTTGTTTGTAATCCTAGATTTAACTGAGCGTGACTTATCCTTTTGTTTTCCGCAGTGCAAAATTAGTCGGGACATGCACGAAAGGAAATAATGCCTACTACGATGCAGCTGATAAATACTGCGGCAACCAGTAAGAAGCTCAGTATTTCTGTAGTTTTTCGCGAATCCCTATAATATATTAAAATATTATTCACGTCTCCTCACATAAACTCATTAATAAGGGTATTCCGGTGTATAGACATGTATGTCGGATCTATATCCACGCAATTTTGCCTCGCTTATATAAACCACTCTGTCCGAACTAAAGACAGATTGCTTGATGAAAACTGGGTAAATACATGATTTTGTTTTCTCGTTTTTGTCCCGCAAGCTTTCTAGAAACTATCTGCAAAAGCAACAAACAAAATACTATTGAAGCTGTTGGTTGAAAGAGTACATTCAGAGCTTCTCTAATGTTTCTTGTTGGTTGCCTTTTCGGAGAGGAACTCGACATTGAACAATGCCTCGGTTTCTGAGGGTTTCCCATTCAAATGAGTCACTGCACTTTTATACTTATGTATGCTACGGATCACAGGAATCGGCCCTCTCATCACAATATCACACGTTATCATCAAACATCTCACAGGACCCATGGTCACGCCAGTTCGCTGGGCCTCGGGCATTTCGTTATGAAAACAGACGGCACGCGGAGATTGCAATGTCGACTTTGTTTAAAATGAAACTGGACGTGTAACATTTAAGGTTTGCAGAACTTTGGACACTGATCATAAATACACCGAGGATGGCACGGGCCGGAAAACCTACCCTTTAAACACGTCGGGACGCTTATAAATCGCTCGCATTCAATAAAAATTTATTCGGGAGGGTATGCAGCTAAGGAATACCTAAAGGGGCAACGATTTTAACGTTAAAGAAATACGCGACTTGCTATTTTATATTGTTAATATTGACACAATGGAGAGAAAACGCGCCAGCGTCCCCCGAAATACTGCAATATCTTTGCCTAATCCTGAATTAAAATTGAGAAGTCCTACGTTAATCCAGAGTAGTCCGAGCGACAGCTGCTATACGTGACGGCGACGTCGTTAGGCATCCGCGTCACGTTCAGGGACCCTGGGATGCGTGAATAAAAGCGTTCGGAACGAAATAGACATCTGTTTAGTTCCGAAAGATTTTGTTGTGTTTCATTGTGTTCCGAACGCTTTTGTTTGCTTTTCTTTCGGGAGGACGTGAAACCGCGTCACTCGGCGCGAGCTCTTGTCATTGACAGAGCTACGACGGCAGTGTGTGGTAGGCTATACTTCGTTTCACTTTATCTGCGAGCGAAGCCAAAGCTAGAAGCGCGAGACCAGCGCTTTTTGCGTTTCTCTCCAGCTCGCGCGCTCGAGCAAAGCCTGAACGCACGGAGCTTTCGTGCTCGCGCTTCCAGCTTTGCCTTCGCTCGCACATAAGGTGTAATGAAGTATAGCCTTTCTTCCAGAGAGCGCGTGCAGTGGGCGTCGGGAACTACAAAAACCCTAAGTACACATGTTTGCAAGCACGGTGTTCCGACTGGTGTCCCTTGCGTACAAGCACGTGCATCAGCACGTAAAGGTGACTCAAGTTGCAATAGCACATTCTTCCTTACCCTAGCTGGAACATGGCGGCGGCCAGACGCCCTGTTTGCAATCGTTTAGATGTTTTGGTGGCGCCCTCCTATGTTTACCTTTCGTGACGTCATTACCTTGTGAAACACAAGTTTGAAGGTGTTTGTTAAGAGCATGGTGGGAGCTTGAAATCGCAGCACTCTCAAATCGACATTGCCAACACCGTCAAAATTGAAGTGCTTCCATTCCTCTTATTTCCGTCGATGGGAAATTTTTTACTGACGTCATAGCCTGCATTCGGCCTATCGTGGAAGACCGATCACAGCGACGCTTTCGATCGCTCACGTCGCCAATAGAGCGGGCTGTTAAGGGCTGTTTATACTCCGACGTTGAGCGCACTGAACGCAGCGTAGCGCAGAACGCGCGCCTTTTATTGGCCGGCAACCAGGAACTCGATATCTGCAACCAATAAGTACCTGCGCGCGCTGCACTACGCGGCGCCCGACGACGTTACGTTGGAGTATAAATGTACCTTTAACCCTGCGGCGTAGCTGAGTGGTAACGCTTCCGCTTCGCACACAGCGTACTCAGGTTTGATTCCCGCGGAGTGGCGGGCAACCTTTTTCAGGGATTTTGCAACATCGACGACAGGCGCCCTACATCGCCAACTACAACATCAACGACATAAACGATATCAACTACGAGAACAACTACAACATCTCACACGGACACGTCATTTCCAACGGTGGCAAGGGTCCATAACGGCTATCGCAGCATCATTACGTCATTCACCATTACGAACGACTCATATCTCTATTGAAAAATCTCATTTGTATGAGAAATGTCTGTGTCCAATAAACACATATGAATTATACAATATACAGGGTGTTTCCCGAAAGGCGGACAAATTCGATACTGCGAAAACTACGCGTCGCAACAAAAAAAGGCTTTTGTCGTTTTTGTTCCGGGCCAGGGGCCTATTTAGGAAAATTATTAAAGTCAGGCATTATTAGATTGTTAATTATTTTCGCGTAATTAACTTGTTTAATATTGTGTTTAAGGGCATAGTTTTAATTTAAAAATTGCTCAGCATCATCGAAAAACACTAAATCAACACATTTCAGAACGATAAAAAGCACGCGAAGCATTTTACGGCTTTCTGAAAAACCGCACAAATTCGACAGGTTTTTAAGTTTCGGTTTGCAATCGAAGTACATCTCGGCCCCGACGGCACCGCGCCCCATGGAGAAATAGTGCAACCAACCTCTGCTGCGCTGTCCTCGCGCAACGCAGCAGAGGCTGGTTGCACTATTTCTGGCGACGGCAACGGCGACGGCAACGCCGACGGCGACACCGACGGCTACGCCGACGGCGACGCCCCTTGGAGGGACGAATAGCAGACAGGATCAGGAAGTGAGAAGGAGGAAGGAGGGGACAGCTTCCCTCAGTACCCTCCCCTCATCCTCTTCAAGAGCTGCGCTCTAATTCGGCGTTAGAGGTAATTGTAAATGGCTGTCACTTTTTAGCTGCTTGTGCTTCAATCTTTAGCTTCGAACTGATGGCATCCACAAAATGATCCAAAGGTCGAATATCAACGCTTTTAAACCCCTTTAGTTTTAGTAAATCCCTTTCCTAAGCAGCACGTTGTGAATGGGCCAAGGCGCTACATACGTTTACTCGATTCTGTAGCATCGCGACGTTCTGAAGTGCTTGGCTCACAATAGACTAGAAGTTCTTCCGCAACCTCAACCAAGTCGTCGTGAAGTCAAAGATGACTGGCCACCATTAGCTCTTTCTGAACTATGCAACCGTATATATCACGGACAAGCAAATGAACAGACGTGATCAAGCAACGAAAGGCAGGGCTGGCTCACTTGCTCTAGCAAAAGCATCGCCCGGCATTCCCGTCGTTGACGAATGCTTGTTGAAATGAATCGCTCTCAAGCTAGCATCTGAAACCCAGGCGAATTATTTATTAACCCTAAATGGGTACCATCTGGAAGGTTGGATATCTCAAACTTATTTAACATGTCTTGAACTGAATTAACCTATTTAAAAGATGAAGGAAACCAGGAAAGAAGATGTGCTCGCACAGGTGATTGTAAACAGGCCGGAAAATGAACACAAAATATTGTTTTTAAATCTCTTAGAAGTTTATTACATACAGCATGTTCCGTAGACAAGTATAAACCTGGAAGGGATCTGCAAAATCTAAGGATGTACTACTAAACTTTTATACAGCTGTGAAGATTGCAAAGCAAACAAGAACCGGGGTAATTCAAGGCTACATTGAGTATTCTCCCGGCAGCTGGAAAATATTTTCCCCGAAATTCTCCCTGCAAAGGCTTCTCATTGGCGGTGGAAATTAGTTCGTCGAACGAAGTTCATTCAAAGATCGTTTTATTGACACGCTGCTTCATCGGCAGATTGTTTTACAGACAGATATAATTAGATTTTTTTCGCTAGGTTCTATGAACTTAGGGTTTCCCAAGTAACAAGGCTTAAACAAAAATGGACCGAAAGGTCGACGCCGGCACGGAGCAGTTTAAACTTTTCGTCAAAGATGTATTTGGCGAGTCGGTTTTAGAGCGCAGCTCTTAGGCGCCCATTTCCCAGTGAATGGCGTTGGCGTCGGCGTAAGCGCTCGGTGCATTATGGGACGTTTCCGATAATGACGTAGCACGTGACGTCACGTGTGGCGTCAACGAGGGTAAAAGTTTCCCGCTAAATTTGTCGCGAACATTTTTTGCTAAATATGGCGGGACATTTCTCCGTTAGAATTACAAGCTTTGAAACAACGTGGATTCTGTGATTAAATTCTGCAAATTAAGGTTTCTTAGGAGTTAAGAAAGTGAGTGCTTAAATGGAAAGGAAAAATTAATGTCGCATTGAGCAGTAGGTATAGTGTGCCGTAATACAAAAAAAAAAGGGTGCATGCAGTGTCACTAGCTCAATATTTTCTATTGGTGCCTACCTCGATCTCCCACCTCTTTTATAGATTTATTTAAACGCAACAGTACGTCAGACAAATCAAATCCTTGGCATGGGCGCCATTTATTTGAAATCACAATGCCATCTCATCAGATATTCTAACTCAAATTTTGGGAAAACATTTGTTTTATTGAAGTTTAAACCGAAAAGAATTCCGAATTTTTGTTCTCTACAGGAAACTGTGTTAAAACAATTAGACTAATCTGGAGGCTTGCATCGCACGATATTCATGCCTAAGTATATGCTATTGATACAGAGCAAGCGCCAAGGTTGAGTAGCAATAGCAGTAAACGGACAATTGGGTTGTCCAACACAACTGTTTTTATGTTAAAAAATACGGTGCTCACAAATCACTCTGAGCGAAAAAGCATTTGCCAAGCATTTCTTTGACATTTCATTGCGCATATTCTGAATCTTGTTTTGTTTATTCTGATTTCATTATAGGCGTCACAAAAAATATAATTCCAATATAATTTAAATCTGTTTGATTTGCCTTAAGCTTGTTATGTTATTTGTAAATTTATTTACAATTATGCTTTCATTTTTAGTGTCCAGAAAATCCATGCGGTTGGCCTTGTAGGCGTGCAAGCGGGATCCCCTCAGGAATATAAGGACGTGTCAAACGGAAAAATATACCCGCCATTTATGTCACCCTAGTACCAATAAATATATTTTGGCCTCAAAAGTCTTGAAAGTTCTCAAAATATATTCTGATACGGGACTATTTTCGATTACACTGCGGGTCCAAAAAATAATTTCGAAGTCACCCTTCCATCAGTTTTACTCCAGACGACCTTAAAGAATGGTGAACCGAAATGTTTATTTAAAAAAAAAAAACAATGTAGAAGATGTAGACGGGATGCTACAATCCCTACAACACTAATTAAAAAGCGCAACAGGACGACGACACAGAAGTAGACACAGACACAGCGCTACTTACAACTGAACTTCATTTCCGCTGCAGTCAGTATATATTACCGGCAAAAACACAAACAAGTTAGGAAGATATGACATATCGTAAAAATCTTTAAAAAAAAACATAAAAAAGGCTAAAATTCCTGCATCACTCATCGCCAACCAC
>JABSTQ010003469.1:0-14842 GCA_013358835.2 Ixodes persulcatus
CACCTGGCGTCTTAGCAAGCGAAGGCCAGTGAGCATGTTGGCGTGCCAGGCCCATTTGGCGAAGAAGGAGGAAAACGCTCATTAAACGGATCGAGAGGGTCTAGCGAAAGGGCGCAAATAGTTCATCGATGTGGAGTTTTCGTAACGGGAACCGCACCGGACCTATTTGGAAGATGAACCGGATGAACCGTCCGACGACAGGAAGCCGAAAGTAGGAGTTTGAAGCCTTGTTCGTCTTTCCGCTGGATTGCTTTTTCTTTGGTTTTTCTTTGAAGGTTTGTGATGTGTTCGGTCAGGGGGGGGGGGGAGGGAGAGGGAGGGAATGAGGCCAAGTCCAAAGTCTAAACGAAAGGTTCTGCCGCTAGGACCCCGACAACCTGAACGGTACCAACCCCGAAATTAGTTTTTCCCACTCCTTGGATTCTTTCGTTTGACATTTCCGGAACATTTCTTTTTTGCCCTCCATGTGTCTCTGGTGTGCAAACACGTTCGTATTCCTTTTCTCTTTTCGGGAAAGATTCTTTTGTGCGACCTTACGGAAGCTTTCATTTGCCCGACTTTGTTCTTTGGCGTTTCTGGCGTGCTGCGTGTCTTCTTATTGTGCTCGCTTCTTGTATTCTTCCCTCCAGGTCTTCGTCCTTTCCACAGGACGTTCGCCACTTCTAGTATCTTTAGGTTTTTACTTGAACTATGCGAACAAAAGAGCAACTATGTTTCGTCATGCGTTCGATGAGTTGTCACTGAATAAAGGAGCCAGGATTATTGGCATACGTAAGGTATGAAAATGACTCTATTTTCGCAATATTAGTCTCAAACGTTATACAATAAATTGACTAATGTTAACTAATGGGCTACTCATCAATTATTATTTGAAACCGAACTCACAAAAGGTTTTAAAAAAATTGTCACCGCGTTACCTAATCCTTTTTAGAACTTCTGTATTTTGCGCCGCTCCTTGTAAAGCAAATTAAAGCTTCAACATACTATGTTATGATTCTTAAACGCAAACAACCAAAGCAATATTTATTATATAAGAAGATCCGTCGTATGAAGCACAGTGGAGGTTAAATTTCACCGCCTTGCGTCGAGGAAGTGTCACCTACGGCTTACCAAGCCGTAGGTAACAGCCGCCTCTAGGAGGAAATTCGATGAGGTCGTCTTCCTTTCTTCCTTACCTAGATTGAAGTCCCTCAAGTTTTATATCATCAAACCGGGCAGGAAAAGCTACAGTAAAGCATGCCTCATCTGAACATATATGTCCAATTACTTGGTTACTCGCTAGTATAGGGAGAACAGAGGCGTTGTTTTTTTGTCAAGGCGCGGGGGACAATCTGGTTTTATTTCCTAGGTTTTTGTAGTCCTATACAGTGTTTTTTTACTGCTTATAGGTGTTTATGTTTAGTCTGTTATGATGAAGCAATATTTGTACTATGTCAGACATTTATTTTTGTCTGGATATGCTAGATGGTCTAGCCGTTAAGGGAGGGCCGGGAGAGGGGGGGGGGGGTTGTCGCTTTGTCAGGCTTGTCGATGCCTTTTTGGCGGTCCACTAGACAACTGTATTCCTCGACGGTTGTATTAATAAACGTTGACTTTAACTTTGATTTCCCCAACGACAGTCTGCATGATTAATGAAAGCTGACAATGCAGCTTTCTTGTGACCACCACGAACGTACAACGGCGTCGCTTTGTGTTTCCATTTATATGCTGTTTTTTTTTTAAGCGAAGGTGGCTGAAACACTTGTTTCCAAGATGAAAAAGAAAGAAGAGAAAGCACAGGAGCCCAGGAGGAGAGTGAGACCCACTGTTATGCCCTATACCCATAAAGTCTCACACATCATAAAAAAGTGGTGGCACACTTTCATTTGCCGGTTGTTTTCGGCCCCGAAAAAGCTGTCCAGCCTGTGCCAAAAAAATAACAACAGAAAAGACGGAGGCGACGTGTGCAGAAAAAAACATTCTAGGAAATCCGTGGAATGCGCATCCTCGGTCGTATTTGATATTCCAATGACATGCGTAGAGGGTTCGTTGGCCAAACGGGCTGATGCGTTAACGAAAGGGCAAGAGAGCACGCGCTATCAGTAAGAAGTTCCCCCCGGGCAATATAGCTAAACACTGCGAAAGATGCCATTGCGGCCCGAAACTGAAGTAAAAAACGTGGAAGTTCTAAGAATGCTAAGAAGAAAAATCTCGAGAGAGCTGCTCGAGACATTCCACGCTAGATTGCAGGGGTGTGACAGATGCGTAAGTGCCCCGACAGTCTATCCAAGAGGCAAAGCATTTGAATTCCTGCTTGAGATGCCCGATTGTGTGAGTTCATAGTATGTGTTGTTTCAATAAACATTTAGTTGAAAGTAGCGCTTCGTGTTGTCTCTCGTGTGAGTTCATAGTGTGTTGTTTCAATAAACATTTAGTTGAAAGTAGCGCTTCGTGTTGTCTCTCTTACTCTGTCCCAGTGTTGCGGTGCATTTTGTCAAATGAGATCATGTACAACCTGCCGATCTGTCACTATTATTGATTAAACACTCCCTTTTAAACCTTCTCCGGTCCTCGGTCTCTTGTCTACGCTCTAACACTTGAAAGGAGAACACTAATCTGCTATGTTGCGAAAAAGAAAAGGTAAAAATAAAGGCAAGCTCAAAAATGAAAGAAGTTTACAAAAGTCTGTAACGCAAAATTAGAGCGCAGTTCTCGAGGGGGAGGAGGGGAGGGTACGGAGGGAAGCGTATGTTCCTCGACGTTCTCCGTACCATCCCGTCCTCCCCTCCCCTCACCTCCACCCGTCCTCCTCCCCTCCTCCTCTGCTCCTTGTCCTCCCGTCCTATCCTCCTCCTCCTCCTTTTCTCATCCTCTTCTCTCCAAAATTCTTTTCCTCCTTTCCCCTCCTCCTCTGCTCCTTCTCTCCTCCTCTTCCGTACCCTCCCCTCCTCCCGTAGTTCCCCCGCTAAATTTACCTAAAATACTGACGTCACGTGAACTCAACAGCAATTCAATTCCCCGCTAAATTTAAAGGGGAAATGAATTGCTGTTCAGGTCACGTGGCGTCAATTTTTCAACTAACTTTAGCGGGGAAATTGAATTTGTTCATAGGTGACGTGACATCAAGTCATGTGACGTCATTTTCCCTCCTAAATTTGGTGGGGAAATTTGAATTGGTGTTTCGGTGAGGTGACGTCAATTTACCCGCTAAATTTAGCCGGGCATTGAATTGGTGCTGAGGTCACGTGACGTCAATTTTCCCCGCTAAATTCAGCGCGGTTACGCCGACGCCGACGCCGCCAAATCCGGAAACTGGCGCTTAAGAGATGCGCTCGAAAGGAAACATCCATAACAACTTCCAACGTTCGGCTCCAATGCACTATGTGAAATATTACCCTAACGTCTTTTTTGTGTCCATTTGAAAATAAATAAATAACTCTCCAAGGATACCCAAGGCTGAAAGCGCTGGCCGTAGGCGAGACACTATGATGTTTAAAATAGGTGACCAAATGGCAGTGAGATACATTTTTTAATGAAGCACTGACACTGGAAATACAAAAACGGGTTCGGAAAGACCTACTGTTACATTCGCGTTTGGCGATTTTATCTTCCATTATTTTCAAATCGCTATCATTAAAATGAGCACGTCGTACTAAATAAAGACCGTGGCAACGGCGTTTCTTGTAATTCAAATGCCAGCTTTTCAATAGCCACAGCACAGGAACAAACCGGATTTTTGTTCACGCTCCCTAAAGTCCATGTGCATGAGATGGAAATAAAGTCGCCAGATCGAATCGCTTACTAGCCCTCGAGAATCAAGTTGTTACTCACGAAGTTATAAAACCTATCAGAAAGTTTTTTTTTTTACCCTCAACTAGTCTCGTATGGAATACCTTGTGACGGTAGCGTGTTTGGTACAAACGCGTATAGAACAGATTATTGGGGTACTTTTAAGTGTTCAAAAGCTGACGCATGTGCGGGGAAGAAAACTAAAACCGAAATTTATATATTTTGTCTCGGTATCAACAAGGTTGGTGACGTCCTAATGACTAGTCTTTTTTTTTATTTCTCCGTGTGAAAGGGTTTGCATTATCGTGTTTACAAGCCGCTTCTTCCCAAGCTTGATGACTTGTCCGAAGTCGACAGACATGTGGTTTAATTATAACCCGCAAAGGCGACGCTCAAGCAATTCACTTCATGGTGAGTTTTCTGACTCCCTGTAAAGAAAAAAAATGCTGCGTTATCGTCGAACCCAATCAGACGGAAGTAGCAGCATTCGTGTACTGGATCTCTGCGTTTGTGACAGATTGCGAGGTCGAAGGCGATCTAGATTTCTCCGACTGCACGAAATGTTCGGCAAGGGAGAAGTGACGGGCTTCCAAGTGCAGGGTACAAAGTGAACACCACGACCAGGAGCACCACCTCTTATGCTTCAACATAACGTTCAATGCATGACAAGACATGGTTATAAATTTGTTACAAGCGGACCGACTTGCTCCGCAAACAGAACTGACTCTCCCCGCTAGCGCACCGTCTTTTAACAACATGGCCGCCGCTGAACAAATGCCACCAAACACCTGCCGTAGCCGCGGGGGTCCTAGTAGTCAGACAATAGCATCCTTATTCCCTAGAAAAAATCATCACCCCCCAGCAGAGCTCACAATGCAAAGGTGAATAAAGTGACACGAGTCTTCTCTCCCGGGTTCACCGTCTGAGCACTGGTGTAGATGGCCTGGTCATCACATTTGGCTGGGCCTCGGAGTCCGCTGACTGTTCACATGCTTAAGTAGAGAGCCGGACACTGTCAGGTTAGTCTCGTGTACAGTTGGGCACGACTCGTGCGATGCTGTAACCCGTGCGATGCTGCAACCACTCCGTCTTGACATTATCCATTAGCACACAAGGCCTTGATATGGTGAAGATCAGACTGCAGGACGTGAACGTCAATTATGTTATTTATAGGATGATAAACAATGAAATCGTCTACAAATAAGCTTATGTTAGAGGAGATATTAGCAGGTAGATCGTTTATGTAAATTAAGAAAAAGTAAGGGACCGAAAAGAGTGCCCTGGAACACTCCATAAGCAACCGGGGATCGGGGCGAAGAGTGGTTATTAGCATGAACGAATTGTTGTCGGTTCGACAAGAAGTTACGAATTCAGTTACAAACTTGAGGGGCAAGGTTTAAACGCGGAAGTTTTAATACGACACTTTGGTGCGGAACTTTATCAATAGATTTTTTTTTTAATCTACAAAGAGGAAATCTACAGGTATGTTATAATCAGGACTTGAACTAGATCGTTAGTAAAAAGTGTAAGCGGGTTTCACAAAAAAGTCTTTTTTTAAGAAACCGTAATGTCTCGGGTGAACAAATTAACAGATACTAAGAAATTTATAACTAGCAAGTAAACTATATGCTCTATTAATTTTGATTTAACACTGGTAATTGAAATGGGACGATAACTGCTGCTTGAGATTGGTGGAGCTTTTTTTGGTATGGGAACAATCTTGCACACCTTCTAGTCCAGTGGTACCACTGCAGATGTGAGAGATTGCTGAAAAATGTGGGACAAAAAGTCGATTGTAGCGGTCTTCGTGTTTTTTAGTATCTTTGAATTGATGCCGTCAACTCCTGCGGATGATGTTAGTTTCAAAGCTTCGATTGCTTTTAGGACTACATTATAATTAAAGGCTGTGTTGCTGGTGAACTTTCCGTTTTAGTTCTGCACTTTCAGTATTGTTCCGAGTTCTTTTTGGTTGTTAGGCGTCTTCGCTTGTAAGATTGCCTGCACCTTTTTGGGATTTGGGTGGATTCCTTGCTTTGCTACGACATCTCCTAGGTACTCGATGCAGTCCTGCATGACTCAGCAGTTTTTCCTTTCCGAAGCAAAGGTCACTTTTAAGTTTTTCAGTACGATGCCCAGTTTCCGCAAATGATGCTGATCGTTTTTGCCAGTTACCACGACGTAATCCTCAAATGCGCCTGCTTACGCCAAGTTCTCAACAAGTTGTTCGATGGTCCATTGGATGATAGCTGATGCTGGGGTTATTCCAAATGGCGCTCTGTTCACCCGGTAGAGCCTTTTGTGTGTGTTAGTCAAAGTGATATTTCTTAAATCTTCCCCTAAGGGTATCTGGAAGTAGGCTTCTTTGCAATCCAGCTTGGTGAACTTCTCTCAGTGGGCGATCTTCACAAAGAGATCTCCAGTCTACGGTAGTGGGTACCTATTTGGCCTCACGGCTGAATTGAATGTAATTTTGTAATCCCCGTGTTTTGCGCACTTGTCCACTTGCCTTCATTACTGGAACGATTGGAGTCACCCACTCCTCATGACGGGAGTGATTCTGTGCTCTTTCTCAAGACGATCCAGCTCCTCTTCGACCTTTTGTCGGAGGGTGCATGCAACTGACCGTGGTCTGAGAAACTTTCTTTGAGCATCTTCATTCACGCAGAGCTCGCGGTGTAGCCCTTCGTTTCTCCCCAACCTTTGAAGATAGAACCGTGTTTTTATAGCACACTTGCGAGAGTTAAGGTTTCTGCATGCACGTTGCGTAATCCTTCAAATAACCTGAAAGTCCTAAAGCCATGCCCTTCGTATTATGGGAGGTCCCTTCTTCACCACTTCAATTTCATAACGCTTTTTTTTCCGTTATACCGCATCTCCTCTTGCACTATTCCCTGTCGAGAGATCGGTTTGCCGGTTTACGGCTTCATCGTTATTTCCGAAGGTTTCAGCTGGATGTCTAAAATATTTTTTAAACCTCACCAGGTTTATCACAGTCACAGGTGAACCTTTGTTGACCTCCGTCTGAAGAGGTTTGTTGAAAACTCTACAGTTACTGTGCCGGCTTTCAGGTAGATTGAGTCGAAGAAATAAGACGGAGTTTCGTCTCCCAAGTTTTGTGGTGTGAAAAGGTTGGTGAAGTTTGTTTTATCCTTCCTTCTAGAGTCTTGTTGATATATTTACCTGTCACGGCACACGATTTGAAAGTGTCAAGTACTTCCGCACATTTTACAGGTCGTGTTACTTGCAAAGCGATTTACAGCGTCGTGATTGTTTTTGTCACAACAGTGGCAGATGAAAAGAGCCAGACCGAGGGGGATTCGAACCCCATTTCACCGCGTGGCAGACATGTGTATGACAGGGCTGTGCAGGATCTTAGAGATATTTTTTATAGTATCGTTTTAGCATGAAATGTACGCCACGTATCTTAGAGATATTTTGGCGATACACAGTATCTTAGAGAGAGTATTATAGAGAGACACGATTGTATCTTAAGATATTTTCTAGATTTTGTATATATCGGGATATTTCATAAACATTTATATGTATTTCAGTAGTTAAAAACAATTTCATGTGTCGCTTCTATCGCGATACTCTGCCAGGCATGAGGATTTCTTAACATTGAATGTCGAAAATTAACTGTAGCAGGTTTTTTATGATAAATTGAAAACCACATTTTCTATGCCAGGTGTCTACATAATTTGTAATATGAATATGCAGCACAGCCCCATCTACAGGGAGCAATTCTAGTTGTCTGGTCTATATTAGAGTGAACGTCATTTTGCGAAATTTTCCTTTTCCTTCGCTTGCCTTTTTTTCCAAAGTGACGTCTTATATATCTTCCCTTGAGGCAAGCGACGAACATCTTTTTCGGTCTCGCTTCTTATTTCCTTCGCATCCTTCGTGGCTACCTCCAACGAAATGGCACGATCAATTACTGCCTTGAATGTCAGCGTCGGTGCAGCCAAACGTTTTGAGAATGGTTCCGTCCTTAGTGCCGCCAATGACTTTGTCTCGAAGACAGTCGTTCAAACACCGAAGTTGCATCTCAATATAGCTCTTTGAGCGCAGCTACGTAGTATGCGATGGTTTGGGACTCCGGATGCTTCCAGTGATGAAATTAGGAGCGGTCAACCGTTTCATTGGGCGTCGGGTCAATGTGGCTCTACACTAGTTGAACAGTCAGTACATACGTCTTTGTGCTTGGTTCAGCGGGTGCCGCGAAGTTCCGTATTAATTCACATATTTTTTGTCCGACGATAGAGATAAGTACATGGGCTCGTTTTAATTTCGGAACGTCGTTCGCAGCGAAGAACTCTTTTAACTTTTAGTTTTTTGAAGACCATGATTCCGATCTCTGATCGAACTCTTTATTTTTCCCGATGCGAGGCATTCTTTAGGTTTGAGATGGGCCGTCACTCACGCTGCCGCTGCCTTCTTTGTTCCGATGTCACTCAATTGTTTAGATCCGTCTTTGTTGGATCCCAACCTCGTCGTCATTGTGATGTACCGGTTAATTGGGGATAATGAAAGGGTATATATTTATTTAACTGTTTAGATTACAATCGCTTGGTTTTACGAGAAGCGCCTTGTATGGTCTGCGACCGCGCCCAGTCTTTGGCTTCCAGCCGTCCCCTGCTTCTCCGTGACCCAGCGCCCATCTCTCCTTTCCTGTTTCTCGGATTGCATAAGCCGTTGTTAGAACTCAATAGGTCATGTGCGCCCTATACGGCGAACAAGCACGTAATACACGGCAAAAGCCGAGAATGGGCTCGAAATTGAGAGAACATTGATTTATACAAGAAAAGGACCAGCGCCAGCGGAATTCGAATCCCTTTCCTCCGATTGGCCAACACGTGTGTTACAGGGCTGGGCAGTATCGCGATACAAAGTATCGGATTAGTATCCTAGATATACTTTCGTGTAGTATTTGTATCTATGTTTCGAGATACTTTTGAAACATTCAATAGTATTTCAGTAGTTAAATACACTTGCGATGTACCTTTTGTGTCGCGATACTCCGACAGGCTTTGGGATCTCGTTACACTGGTTGCCGAAAATAACTGTCGCGGTTTTCTACGATAAAGTGGAAATACAATTTTTGGTGCCACGAATCCCAAAATTTGTAATATGCAGATGCCGCACAACCCCATCTACAGGCGTAAGTAATAGTTGTTTGGTGTGTATCAGGGTCACCAAAATTAAAAGAAAAAAGAAAACGCCAAAAGCAAAACAAAACTTAAGAACGGTCACCTGCAAGAAAAGCAGGATAAGCTCCTTCCAGGACCCCATTTTGCCGTGAATCTGTGTATCAAAGTGAGACGCTCTTTCATGGCAAAACGGGGTTCGTTTCGGGCTGACGCATTTTCTCAGGCATGACAAGTTTTCGTTGGTGTCCACTACCTATATGGGTTACTTGGGGAGACAATGTTTTCCTTAGCGGCATTAGAGATGGCAGCTTTCAATTTATGAAGAGTTTAAGGAAAGGGGAGGGGCATAGACTGACATAAAGAAAGGAATACAAGTCTGGCGCTTTGAATTCACCACAAGCCTTCCGGACCCACCACTGCATGGGGAAACAAATTATTTCCCTATGTATCTTTATTTGTATTTCGGAATACTTTCATGAAGCCTTTTTCGTAAGTAGCTCAAGGATACCACAATACATAAAAAGAAAATGCATCTTATTGTTTTTTTTTCTTTTTTTAATTCGTAGAATGTGCCACACGGCATAATATGCGGAGGTTTCATCTCATTATTTGTATTTTAACCCTAAAATACATGTAACTCAAAATTTTTATACCATTATACTTTTTGGAGTATCTCTGCCCAACCTTGGAACTTGTCTTTTAGCGTATTGTTTAACAATATTTGGCCTCTGATAGAGACTGCATTTAAAACCGCAGTTTCAACGTGACCATCCAATCATTATTAAACAATAATGAACAGTTTTAGTTGAGCATCAAACTTATTGAGACAATTATTCTTTCAAGTAACATTCACTGGATCGCCTAGCATATGTACAAAGGCCTCATTGGTATACCTATTACGGTTTTATTTAGAAATATCTTTATATCATAGAGCAATCCACCTAACATATTAATAAGAAGTGAATCTTCGCTTACACTGACTGCGGTGGAATAATCAAGTACAATGGGCTAACTTAGTACACTTCAACCAGAGTGCCAAGGCTTCTTCATAAAAAACACACTTGGCATCAAGTGAGTTCGCCGAACTCACTTCACTCGATCGAGTGCATGACCTTGGTAGCAGTTTTTCTGCAGTAGAACATAACAGCACAAAAAACTGGCTTAAATTTATTGTAAAAGAATAAAAATTCGTGAAAGAAAAGAACAAGAAAAGAGTAATTGAAAAAAAAAAACACCACGGGGAAATGAAATTAATTTTACACTATATTCTTATCTGTACCAAGATTGGCGCAGCGGTGAATCGATATATGACGACGACAAAGTCGGTCATTCCATTGCTTTTGGTTAGGAGAGGAGGAGAGAGCCTACATTAGTTTCCGCATGTAGCTGTACGACACAACACAATATTGATCTAATGGGGTGATCTAATACCCGTGCCACACGGGCAACTCGAATGCCATTTACAACGAATTACATTTGTGTGATCGGCGAATCGGCTCGCAATCTGTCGCGCGTGGAATGCGCTACGCCTGGAGTGTCACGCGCTGATTGGCCGTCCGCTAAAATGTCATTCGTTGTAAATGGCATTCGAGTTGCCCGTGTGGCACGGGTATAAGCGCCTCCTCGTAGACCTCCGTGTACGAAGCGGAACGCCAACGTTGGATCTTCTTTATCTTGGCTTGCGATGGTCGACCAAAATCATCCAATTGGCGTAAATATCGTTCATGTATGTAACGTTTTTTTTTTGTTGTTTTTTTTGTAACGTGTCTTGATTAAATAGGTCAAAGATTTCCGAGACATTGATGTCATACCTTTAATATTTTACGTGTCTGAAATGTATTTACCCACCGTCATTGCCATTATTTTCGAGTGATACTAGCTGCGTTCAATTAGCTTACACCTCCTGCACCGGTGCAGAAATGTGTAGGATAATCTACTTCCAGTATGTGTATTCAGATACGACCGGAAGTAAACATCCTACACTTTCCTGCACCGGTGCAGGAGGTGTAGGCAAATCGAATGCAGCTAGTATTGTTTCGCGTGTGGCACCGGCACACTTGAAGTGACATTTGGTACCCTATTGGAAAATCTTGATGATGGAAAGATGATGAAAAAAGCCTCATACAAGCGTAACCGTAATATGGGACATCCTATACCAGCGAAAAAGCGGCCCCAGTATAGTGGATTAAAGCGGAACGATACAGGTAGGCGAAATCATACAAGCGTGTCGTAATATGGGCCATCCTATACCAGCGTAGTGGATCTTGGTGGAAACATGTAGGTGGATGGAACCATACAAGTGGTTGGAACCATCCTGTCAAACAACACTCTATCCAAACTGTTGAGGTATATCTCAGCTAACAACGGAGCGACCGACGAGCCAATGCATACACCTTCTTTCTGAATGTATTTTCGATTATTGTATTCGAGGACTGTTGACTTTAAATAGAGATCCAACACGGTAAGGAAGCTTTCCACAGTTACGCCCGATTCTGATTGAAACTTTACCAGATTCAACTCTAGCACCTCCTTCACTGCGTTCATCAACCAACATCATCAACCAAAGAGGTTGATGAACGCAGTGAAGGAGGTGCTAGAGTTGAATCTGGTAAAGTTTCAATCAGAATCGGGCGTAACTGTGGAAAGCTTCCTTACCGTGTTGGATCTCTATTTAAAGTCAACAGTCCTCGAATACAATAATCGAAAATACATTCAGAAAGAAGGTGTATGCATTGGCTCGTCGGTCGCTCCGTTGTTAGCTGAAATATACCTCAACAGTTTGGATAAAGTGTTGTTTGACAGGATGGTTGAGTTGTCACCGAACGTGGGCTTCATCAGAAGATATGTAGATGATATTTTTGTATGCACGTTTGAAGAAGGAAAGTCGGAGTATCTTGAAAAGCTTATTAGGTCAACGGCCCCGGAGTTACATTTCACAATAGAAAAACCAGAGGAGAACGTGTTGCAGTTTTTGGACTTGCGCATTCAGGTGAAAAATGGTTTATGTTGGGAATATGGTAAGAAGATGGCTAAACCGGTGCTTCCCAAACAAAGTTGTCACTCTAAAATTGTTAAGGCGGGAGTGGCGAAATCATTAATTGGTAATGCGCTAAAAAGATCATGTACACATTTCATGAGTCAAGCTTTAAAAAAACAATGGGGAAGACTGGAGGACGCGGGGTATGAGGAAACTTTTCTAAAACGACAGCTCTCTATTCAAATCAGAGAAAAGCGGGATGAACAAAGTGTGAGGAACCGACGGGTTGCTATACCCTATTTTCACGATATCTCCCATAACATAAGAGCGTCGGCGAAAAAGTTTGGCGTAGAAACAGTGTTCACATCCGATTTTAAGTTATGCAAACTTACACCTTTTGAATCGAAACAGGAAGTTTGCCAGAAGGCCCACCGCGAAAAGTCGGTTTCGTGTGAGAATTCTGTGGTTTATGAGATTCCTTTGGAGTGTGGTTTTAAATACGTAGGTCAGACGTCGAGATGTATAAATGATAGACTGACGGAACACAAACGGAATGTGAAAAACAACGCGTCCAATTCCGAGTTAGCAAGGCACCTTCTAGAGTGTAATAATTGTAAAGCCAACTGGTCGGAAACGGAAGTAGTTCACAAAGAACGTAACGATATGAAACGTGTAGTACAAGAAACAATTTGTATAAAAACGTCTGGCAACTGTATAAGTCAGGCGTCATTGCAGTTTGGGAACGAATGTAAACAATTTCTACGCTTGTAATTTTTTTTTTTTTTTTTTTTTAGCAGTGTTTATATGTGTATTTTTGGACGTGTTCGAGAAAGTCAGTGTTTAGCCATTTGTGGTTTGTTGTAGGAAGGCAATGTCGTTCTTAGTTCTGGAGATGGCCCCAATTTTCCGACTGTTAGCAGTGTCTAGTATTGTTCCTTCGGACTGATTGAGTTGTTAGAGGAAACGCATCTTTGAAGGTCAAACCCTTTCTTTGTGTTTGGTAGTGATTCACCTACGTTCGCCGGGTGGCGGTGGTTATGATAGAATGTGACCCTTTGTGTGAGTGTTTCGCAGGCGAGGTCAAGGAAGATAAGAGAAGGGTACCCAAGTGTCATTGTCCTCTTGCCAATTTAAGTTTTTTTTTTTTTTTTTTTTTTTTTTTTTGTAGAGACGGCGTTGGAATTGTGGTATAAAAGGCGTCTACGAAATAAACTTTGCAGCTGAGTTTGAGACGTTGCCTCCTCTTTTTCTACCTTCTGATGCGTTCTCTTTCTGCCCCAGTCTCAGGTTTACAATCATGTGCAAAGATGCGCTCTGATAAAAAAAACAAAATCAGGAAACGCGTCCAAATTAAGCCTTTTTTTTTATAATGCCGTAAAATGCTGCTTCCGTCTTATATATTCATAAAAAGGATTGATTTATTGTTTTTCGATGATGCTTAGCAACTTTCTAATTGGAATTATGGGCCTATTTTCACTAATTAAACATTTAATGAACATAATATACTTAAAGGGAAGCTAGAGTGGTTTTGTATTTGAGGAAACACATTTAAATCTTCTTCATTTGACCTCCAGATTCTCAAATATTAAAATTACTTGGTAATTTGGTGAACCGAGGCCGCATATAATAATTTTTAAAGTATCACTGGAGGCACTCTTTCCCGGAGAGCGACATCACAAAAGGAGCTTTCGAAATCTCTGCTCATGCATCTTCAGCGCTAATCAAAGCTATGCATGCACACACTATTTTTAAAAAGGGGAAAAAAAGACTTCACGACTGGTGCCAGTACGGGAGAGTACACCTAGAAAGCTTGCAATTGGACGCGCGGCCCTCAAGCGACACATGCTTGGCAGCCGAAAAATACCCTTACGACGCCACTACTGGTCGGTTGTTTTTGTGTTTTCTCACGTTTTGTTATATCTTTGGGGAAAACGAACGTGATATTCAGATTCACGGGATAAAACTACACTAGAATCAACCTCCATCTAGTTTTCTGAAAGAAGTCTTGCACTTACCTTTAATAAGCAGACTCATAATTACAATTATAATTACAATACAAAGGACACCCTATATCATGTCCCCTAATACGATACGACTGTATGGTTCCTTCCCCACTTGCATCCTTCGGGAGAGACTCGCAGACATCCAGCGTTGCATTGGAATGCTGGATGTCAGCGAGTCTCTACATAGCATTGGTTTGAAACAAGCCTGATGTTTGCACACAAATAAGCTCTTTTCCGAGGTTCTCCAGGAGCACTAATAGCAGTGGCGAACTGTAGTGACGTGGTAAATTCAGTAGCAAGTATTTATTTCTAGAAGAATTGCATGCAGCAAAGCTGAACTTTGCTCAAAAGATGATAATTATAAATTCAATACTGAACAAAGGTGTCCCTTCAGCTGTCAGGCCAAACTCCCACTCTTGCCACTCAGGAGTTCCTAGCTTGTGCGTAGAGGATCAGCACAACCCAGATTTGTGCTGCGGGTGCACCTGCGATATAAAAATTGAAAAAAACATGAGATTAAAAATAAAAGAAGTTTACAATTCTTTTGTAATGCGAAATTAGAATAAAGATCTTGAGGAGCAGGATGGGAGAGTATGCCACTCCTTCCCCTCCCTTCCTCCTCGTCTGCTCCCTCCCATTTAGCGGGAAATTTTCATAAATTTAACAGGAAAATTATCTCACTAAATTTAGCAGAGAAATTGATGTCACGTGACCTCAACACCAATTCAGTTTTCCCCCTAAATGTAGCGGGGAAAATGACATCACATGACTTTGTGTCACATTATCCAGAAACAAATACAGTTTCTCCAATAGATTTAGCTGAAAAATTAGCTGTAAAATTAATGTCAAATGATATCTACATTAATTCAATTCCCTGCCAAGTTTAGTGGGGCAGTTATGCCGATGGCAACGCCGTGGAACGGGCACCTAAGACCCCTCCCAGTCAG
>JABSTQ010003470.1:0-21146 GCA_013358835.2 Ixodes persulcatus
TTAGGCGGAAGTTGTTGTAGGGACTCGGAGTGTGTTTAAAAGCACGGAGGAAAAGTTGGATAAAAAATCGGAAGATACTTGAGCGGAAGCGTGAGTCAGCGAGGATATCATGATATTATGCACTTTGAAAAATTTGGTTTATGAATTCAAAGCCCAATATCGGGCTTTAGTTTGTATATATTGGTTTGCCATTAATTTAGCTTGCTACCTCGCAAAATAATTGCTCAAATCTAGGTTATTTTTATTCGTACCCCGCGTTATTAATCCCAGTAAGCATTATAATTTGCATTATACATTTATAATCTGTTTAAAAAAATTTTAAATGAACGTTTTAAAGATATTTTGCTTTTTTATATTTACGTATATCACAACCAAATTTCCTAATATGGTAAGAGTTTTGCAATATTGTCTAGTTGGTTTCGAGGCAAAAGTGCCGCCTCACGAATTCGTAATGGACGGCAACGAGCAAATGCGGAGGCCTGTCCGTGCGGTGCAGGCGATGCATAACTTTAACCTTGGTTGCGCGCTAATGATTCGTTTAGGTCGTCACGTTACTCACTCTTTCTACGGACACGTCCAGTTTTCCTCTCAGACACAACATTAAAACTTTTCCCCCCAGGTCATGCTGACCAGTCCACACAAATGGCGTCGCTAAATCATTATTGAATACCTCCGCGGAACTTGGGATGGAACGCGCCGGCTGCTGCGAAGGTGGACCAGAGAGAAGGAACAAAACCCAGAACCGTTCGGGATCGAACGAGACCATTCGCGTCCCGAGAAACACGTCGGATGTCTCTCTGCTCCGCCTTCATTAAAATGCGACGAGGAAAGTTGGTAATATCCTCCCGGGATATGAAAAGGGCTAGAATACCAATAAACGTGCTTCCTCGAGGGCGAATTGGGTTGTACACCGACCCTTTCTGCGGACCCCGGCCAAGAACATGAGCGGACTTGTAGGTATAAAACGACATGGCTCTAACTTGCACCAAGCGGAACACAGGGTGAGGAATAATCTCGAAGAAAGTCCCGTCGAAGAAGGCCATGCGCAGCGGAACTATCCAATATCTTTCAATCAAGCCAATCAGAGCTCGCGTCGTTCTGACGTCACCGCAACTACTGCACAGAACAGACGAACTTGCTCTCCGCATTACTTACAAGAATATAGAGAGCAAATCTGTCCCACTTTCGGGTGATTCTAGAGCCTGCTGTCATTTCCCCGACCTATTTGTAATCTGTCGACTTTATCTCTATCTTCTTACGTGTCAATGTGCGTCTCCTTAATTGTTGGAAGGCTTTTTTAACCGTGTTTCGCGTGGAAATTAACGCCTCGTGACTTTCGGCGTTAAGTGATTCTGCGATTTGACACCGTGATATCACGTCACGTAATCGCTTCGCGTGACGTAGATCACGTGATGTATCACGTAACACAACGACAACGACTGGCTCTCGCGTCACTGCGTGAAGTCACGTGACCTGACGTCAGGTCACGGTTCCATGTCTTGGTATCACGTGCTACCGTGACATCACAAAACGTCAATTTTTTCGTTAATGAAGCAGGAAATGACTAAACTACACCCTCCCCCCACTAAAACAAAACAAATACGTTTTGATGTTTTTATAAAGGAATTTCAACGATCGCTGATGAAAGGACCATGATGTGATTTTCCAACTTCTTCTTCTTTAGCTTTCCTCCTCAACTTGAAAGCGAAATCAGAAAATCACGTGGTCGTGACGTGATTGGGCAGCGCGAGTAATGAATCCAAGCATCCATTGTGAATTTTAAGCACACCATTGAACATGTCCACTCGCAACTGATGATAAGTGCCGTCACGGCACTCATTGGGTACGAGCGCGAATCCAATATTCGTCGACGGATGGAATGTTGACGAGCGCACACGTCCGAGGGACGAATAGCTCTCGTGTCCGATAGCCTGCTCTATTTTCACATTTTCGTACCGAAAGGCGGGCGTTTGGCTTTCTACCCTCGTGTGCTAGCTTTTTTTTGGGGCACTGAACTATATGGGATTAGTAATACGGCGATCTAAAACCATCCATTCCAGCCCGAAATTCATCTCTTGGTCAGTTTAAATACTCGACTATATGGATTAGATGGCACGAAGATAAAGCTCGCTAGTAGTTTCTTGATATGTTACTTGGCGTACTCAAACCCGAACAAAACTTGTAGGTCTTCTTGAGGAAACGCTGACACGGAAATATCATTTTTGAGCTCCAAACCGGCTCGACGTAGCCAGACGCCACATATCGTGCTCAGGAAGGAAGCTTTCTCGTCATAGAAGGCGTGGAACTGGGAAGGAAGACGCAGATGACGTTTTCCGCCGTTATTTTTTACCGCGTTTACTGACGCTCTGAGTGTCTGCAAATTTGAGAATCAGAAACTGAGGAATGTGTTTCGTTATGCGAATCTGATAATGGTAACTCTGACGTTAGCTGTTTGTTGGTTGCCATAATTGGAATATTAGAAACGAATTATAGTTCAGTTCAGAAAGCGTTTATTGGCCATAAAATAAGGGTAAGGGATGGGGGAGTGCGTCGGCGGCTGCGAGGTCTGGACGCTGGTAAAAAAGAAAGGATGAAAACTAGGCTAAATGAAGATATCCAGCTTCGCCTCGTAGATGAAATCTATGAGACTTCGGAGGATGCTTCTCTTGTTGTCCTCTTCGCCTGGCGGGTGTGTCCAACCTTCCAGAGAAGCGATGTTACTCGGTCGATGCTTCGACCTGGTGGTCTTGTATTTGGGGCATTCCCACAACAAGTGAAAAGTGTCCGCCTTGGCGCCCATATTGCACTTGGTGCAGATGCCGGATCTCTTCCCGCGGCTCCAAGATGCTATGCGCGCTGGTGTTAATGTTGTGTCTGTTCTGATCCTGGTCAGGAGGACCTTGGCCCTTCTTCCAAACCCTGTTGGCAGAGGAGGGTTTGGTGTTGGGGGAAGTTTCTCCCAGAGTGTTGATTGGTATTCTTGCCTGATTTGGGCACGTTCCTCTCCTGGATCGTACCCTCCATCGTTGCAGTCTTCCTCTCGTGCTCGACTAGCCGGTGCCCGATCGCGGACGGGAGCGTAGCCGTGGTCGTGGTCTTGCAATGAAGGTGTATCGTCTCGGTCACGGGGAGCGAGAAGGGACGCGCGGGCGAGTCGATGCACCTCTTCGTTGCCGGGTATTCCTGCGTGCGCTGGAACCCAGGCTATTCTCGTAGTCGTGCCTCTTGCTAGTAGCAGTGAGGCGAGTTTCTTAATATTACGCACTTCTACGCTAGGGCTTCTTGATTTTCTGCATTCTTTTACCACTTCCTGAGAGTCCGTAAATATCCGGAGATGCTCTGGTGGTGGTTCAGGTAATGCAAGGGCTGTCTCGAGGGCAAGGCGGACTGCTGCAAGTTCTCCCCCTTTCACCGAGGTGCGGGCGGGAAGGTTCTTGGTTGCGCTTGTGCCTAGTGTTGGAAAGATAACAGCCGCAGTCTTTAGAGTGACTGGGCCGTCTATCGAAGCAGTGTCCGTGTATGCAGCCACGATCCCGTTCGTTCCTTCTTCCCACGCCTCCGTCATCTTGATGTGTGCCCTAGCAAGGCGGTCTTGTTGGTTTTTGTCGCCCTTCCGCGTGCTTGGTTTGTTGTCAGTGATTTCTGCATGATCTTCCCATGGCGGGAGTTCCTGTGGTAGCTTGGGTAGGTCTCCGATACATCTCAATAAGAGTTCCAGGATCCTTCTCCCTTGTCGTGTGTGCTTAAGTCTCTCCCCGTGTGCGACCGTGCGGGCAACAACGGTTTCGTGTAGGGAGTTAATCTGAGCGTGTTCGTTCAGCTTGCCCAGGGGGCAGAACTTGGGCAGGCCTGTGATTATTCTTTTTGCTTGGTTGTTCAAAGCTTCGAGCTTCTGCCATTGCGCCTTGGTCAGCCAGTAGTGCCGAACCCCGTAGCAGACACGCGAAACTACTAAAGCTTTGACCATTCTTCTGGCAATTTCTTCTGTCGCTCCACCCCTTGCGCTACAGATGCGCCGAATGACATTAAGGGCAGAGTTGCAATGTTTTAGTGTGTCCCGGAGCCAGATGTCTGCCTTGCCGGTCTCCTCGATAGTGATCCCTAATATCTTGACAGACGTGGATGGCTCGATTCGCTTGCCTGCAAGAACGAGGTTTAGTTGTTCTGCAATCTTGGCGAGACGGTGTCTTTTCGGTGCGATTACGGTGTAGTTGGTTTTCTCCGGAGAGGCTTGCATTTTTACCCTGCATAGGTGGGCTTCGATTGTATCTAGGCCCGCTTGTAGAGTATCTTGCTGTCTTGCAATGTCGTCGTTCTTGGTCCATATCGAGACGTCGTCCGCGTACACGGTGAAGCCCAAGTTGGGGATCTTCGCAAGTTCGTGAGGCAGGGCTGCCATCGCGATATTAAAGAGCGTTGGCGAGAGCACGGAGCCTTGTGGGACTCCTACTCGGTTCACTCTCGGTTCGCTGTCGTGCGAGCCGCAGCGTACCGAGAACGTTCTCCCTTCAAGGAAGTTCTTGACAAAGTTCAGCGGCCTTCCGACTATGCCGAGTCTTCGGGCTTCGTTGATGACTGATGCGTGTGGGACCGAGTCAAAAGCTTTCTTGACATCAATCGCCACAATTGTTCTGATGGTTGCGCGGTTGGGGTTGATGTTTCGTATTACGTCAGCCGATATGAGGGCGAGGCTTTCTTGCGTTCCGAGACACGGTCGAAACCCTGTCTGGGCGGGGTGGAAGGCATCCGTAGATTCCAGATGCCATACGATTCTTGCAAGTACCATTCGTTCCATCAGCTTGCAAGTGCATGACGTTAGAGAGATTGGCCTGTAGCTGGAGAGTGCACCTTTGTCTTTGCCCGGCTTGGGAATTGGAATGACGAGGGAGTGCTTCCACTGCTGGGGAAGTTTGCCAGTTTTCCAGATCTGATTGATCAGGTCTAGGAGTTGTTCTTTCGTGTTGTCTGGGAGGTTTCGTAGCATAGCCATGGTGATTTTGTCTGATCCCGGTGCCGTGTGCAACTTCCCTTGATTCAAGGCGCACTCGAGTTCTCCGCGGGTAAAGAGACGGTCCATCTCGTGATCGGGAGTCAGGATCTCTTGATAGTAAGGGGAGGCGCAGCCGGTTAGATCAGGTTGAGGAAAGAAGAGATCTCCCGATATTCTTGCCAACTGTTCCTCAGACTTGTTCAGTTTGAGAGCTAGTGTCTGCGTCGCTCCTTTAGTCTTCTTCTTTCCGAGCAAGGCTCGACTCGTAGCCCAGAGCTTCGTGATCGAGGTCTTGTCGGAAAGTGAAGCGCTGTAATCTAGCCAGCGGCGTGAGTCTAGTTTTTGGGCGTACTCCTTTGCTTCCACCGTCGCTCTAGTAATGGCTCGCCTGCCTTGTGGGTTTTTGTACCCCTTTCGGTACTTCTGCACCGCTTGCAGTCGCTTGGCCCAGAGGTTGAGAAGGAAAATATCCGGGTTAGGAGCGTCTTCTTCGACGTTTGTCTTGATTGTGGCTGCCTGCAGGGCGCTGTTGAGGAGGCTCTCGAAGCTGGACTCTTCTGATTTGTCTTCCCTCAGGACGTCCCTGAACCTGTCCCAGTGAACGGTCTTAGCCACTCGTTTCTTTGTCATGTTCTTGACCTTCTTTGTGGGCGAGAACTCGAAGAGGATGGGGAAGTGATCGCTACCCCATGGGTCTAGGAGACACTTCCATTTTTGATGCTGTATGTACTGATTTGTCGTCCATGAGAGATCTGGTGTCGTGTCCTTCTGTCCGGCTCCTCCCAGTCTTGTCTTGGTTCCTTTCTTGTTTGCCAATTGCAAACGGAATGTTTGCATCTCACCTATTAGATCTTCCGCTCCGCTCGAAGACTGTGCGTAGCCCCACGTTTGGTGTTGGAGGTTGAAGTCTCCGCCGTAGTGCTTCTGCTCTCGGGGGTATACATCGTGCAGGTGAGCGATCCATCCGTGGTTTCTTGTATGCGTCTTGTCTCTAAGCGGTCTGTAGTAGATGGACACAAAAATGTGGTTCGTCTGCTGAACCGTTGCGCGAACTGCAACCACTTCTTGTTGTTCATCACAGTATGGAGTAAGGTCGACCTGGTGTTGATACCAGTCGCTCCTTGCGTAGACAATAGCTTTTCCTGGTGGGGAAGCCGAGTGGCCTGGGCGCTTGGATGTGATTGATGGGCTTGAGTAGGCTGTGTAGCCGCTAAAGTTGATGTTTGACGTGTTAGTTTCCTGAAGTAGCATTACGTCAGGACGTTCATCGGGCTTGTCCAGGAGTCGTATCCGAAGCTCCGCCGCCCGTTTGCGAAGCCCCTGACAGTTCCACAGGAGTACCTTAATCATTTTTCCATAATTTGTTATGATGGATTGTTAAGAAGGCGAAAAGTTAGTCGGCCTTTGAATGCATCGACTCCCGTCTCCGTTGTGAAGGAAATTTCGCCTGCGCAGTACGAATACTAGCTTTGGATCTTCCAATATACAGGGTGATACAAGGAGACGCCAGGCTCTTTAAATCGACCGGAAAATTCGGTTTCTTAACCTATCGCGCTACGACTTTGTGCAGCGTTGCCCACAGATGGTGCATTTTTTTGTAAAATTTGCAAAGAGCGAACTTACCTCAGGAAAAAGTAATGAAAAAAAAGGCTTAGCTTCTATGGAAACGCAGCGACGCCACCGGTCTGCAAACAACATGGCGCCGTTTCGCACGGGAGACAAGAGATGGCGCAAGCGGTCGCGACGCCAACTGCCGCCAACGAACGAGCAGACGACGCCGAGAGCCGGCGTCTTTTCTTTAGCAGACAATCTTTTCGAATCAAAAGCGGCGCGAGCTTTTTTTCACATCAGTTGTTGTTTTTGTTTCTGCGACTGTCGCCCCCTGCGGAACGCGCGCCGCTTTTGAGTCGAAAAGATCGTCTGCTAAAGAAAAGACGCCGGCTCTCGGCGCCGTATGCTCGTTCGTTGGCGGCGTTCGTTGCGCCATCTATTGTCTCCCGTGCGAAACGGCGCCGTGTTGTTTGCAGACCGGTGGCGTCGCTGTGTTTCCATAGGAGCTAAGCCTTTTTCTTTTTTTACTTTTTCCTCAGGTAAGTTCGCTCTTTGCAAATTTTACAAAAAAAAATGCACCATCTGCGGGCAACGCTGCACAAAGTCGTAGCGCGATAGGTTAAGAAACCGAATTTTCCGGTCGATTTAAAGAGCCTGGCGTCTCCTTGTATCACCCTGTAGATCACACAGAAGTGGCACAATTGACGTTTTTTTTTAGATTTCCTTTCAAGCAAGTAAACTGGGAACGTAGCGCTCTTGTCTGTCTACTTCCTCGTCCTTGTATTTTTTTGCACTTCTTTAGGTGGGAACGTAGGTACACGCGCGCACTGCATACCCTTTGTTTGTCTTTATTTATTAGTCGAAGTAAATGACCGAAATAAGGCTTTAACAAACGCACGGGCCCAAGTGGCCTTTGCTATTTTTATGCTTGCTTTAGAACAGTTACTGCTACAGACGCCGGCACGTGCAGTACGTATGTACAGGGATACTACACTCATCGCCTGCTCCTCGGTGCTTGGGTAGTTTAGCAAAACGTATATTGCACGCTGTTACAACACTGGTTTGTACTCAGTGAGTAGAGAGGGCTCGAACCATGGTGTAAGATACACTCTTTAGGTGAGGACACGGCGGGGCTAAACGCGCGGAGCGAGGAATCAGATAGTGTTCGTTCGACGGGCATCCGAAAGGCTGCATTATTCCGCGGCCACCGTGCCCGCGGCTGACAGTATCGCCGGTGGCCAAACGGCGAAACTGTGAGAGCGAAAAAAATTATTTCGTTGCCATGACACCCCGGTACACAGTGGTCTTTCTGCACGAGCGACAACCTCGCTGGAGCTCTGCGCGTGTGGAGCATGAGGCGGCACGAGCCGTCTTTGCCGTGCCCACGGGTCGACGAGTCATCTGCCGGCGCCGCTTGAAACCATAGTGAGAGAGAAAAAGAGAGAGAGTGAAAAGCGAACTTTATCTGCGCTGTGCGAGGAGCGCGCTGTCCTCACCTGAAGAGTATTATCTTACACCGTGGCTCAAACCCACCTTCCGATGCCTGCAGCGCGAGCTTTCGCATTATGTGCTACATAGATGAACTCTCTATGGACACTGGAAGGATAGGAACAGCGGGAGGGGTCTTTCAATTTTTTCCGCCTCTAGTTCGAGCTTCCCACTTTCGTTAACACTTTGGCGTCTCCCGGGCTTTGAGCGTGCACGTGTAGCCAAACCACGAGGGAAGGCTACGAGCGCGAGCTAAAGGTCGAGGATTCGTAAGAGACGCCCTGCCGTTCCCATCATCTCGTTGACTACACACACCAACACGCGGCTCTGGCGTTACACAGCTGCGGTGGCGCTGCTGTCGACGCGGCGCCTGCGCAAACGGATCACTTGACGCGGATCTGGTTCCTGCGCACGCGCGATGCCCACACGTGCTGTGGGAAAACGCGGACTTGCTTGCCAGCAGTGTGTTGGTATTTAAAGGTAACTTCGGCAGCTTCTTGTATACTATCGAAACTACGATTCAAATAGTAAATAAGAAACAAATGTATACGTAAAGTTGTCTGAGGTAACAAATGTCTAATATGGCCAGTGCAATGTCAAAGATCAAATTGCCTGTTTGTTATTTTTTCCTAACACAACCGAGATTTTGGTGAACCGAAGCGAGTGAAGAAAGAGCGCGGCGAATGATGCGTTATACGTCCGAGGCAAGTATGAGAAGTTACGATGACGAGCTACAGGCAGTGACATCTTTATTTTGATTTCACTTTTTTTTCTCAATAATACGTTCAGTGCTTTAAACAAAAGATCCGCGCACGTCGTTTGCACTTTAATTTAAATATATTATTCGAACTTTGAGATGACGTGATAACTGTAATAATTCCCATGAGTACAACGTAGCGTGAGGGTTTCAAGAGTAGTAGGACACCGAAAAGTTTTACTGCGATAGCTGTTAGGGGCTCTTCCCTCCACGGGAAACGACATCCGTTTTTGATGCTGTAGTTGTTGATGTTTTAATTGCAGTTGAGGTAGCAGTTGTAGTAGTTGTTGATGTTGTAGTTGGCGATGTGGGGCGTCCGTCGTTCATGTTGCAAAATCTTTTAAAAAAGATCGCCCATCGCTCGCGGGAATCGAACCTGTGTCCACCGCAGCGTGGGACGCGGACCCAGGTATTACTTTTATAGAATAATGTAAACAAAAAATAAATGGTTGTTTTAAACATGCTGTACATAAACGTTACCAAAGAAAGAGTAGCACAGTGGCTCCCTCTTATTGCTTCCATCTGTGACGTCACGACAGGGGTTATCGATCGCAAGCGACAATTTCGATGGTGTGTAAAAAGTACGGTGGAAGCTTGTAGTCACCGCGTCCTTCACAAAGAGAGTCAAAGTTGATGGTTTGGCATTCTTCTTATTTCTATTAGGGAATGTAGAATTTATCATATTTAAGACGTCACAGTGAGCGTTTGGCCCAATGCGAAAGGACGATAAAAGTGACGCTCTCTGTCGCGCACGTCGCCAATACTTTGGCTTTTTGTATTAACCGACGCCCAATGCATGCGCTCTCTGAAAACAAAAACAAAAATATCCGATAATAAAATGCCGTTGTAGCCTAGGCATGTAGTGGGGCTAGTTGGTGGTGCATATTTGTTTGGTCGGAACAGCGCTAAAATACGTAGGACCAGGACGAGGGAACAGCGCCCTGTATGTGTGTTTCCTGGTCCTGGTCTTACGTCTTTCAGCGCGGTTTCCACCAAACAAGTATGCCGTTGTATCACTATCATTGCCAAGAGCTCGTGTCGGGAGACAAAGAAAGAAACAAAAGTGTTCGGAATGGTTCGAAACAAAATGGTAAAATGTCCATTTGGTTCCGAACGCTTTTGTTCACGCGACGCAGATGACCAACAACTTCGCCATGACGTGTCGCAGCTATAGCAGGGACTGTGTTGTGTATTAACACAGCTATCGCAGTGACTGTGCTGTGTATTAACACAGCTATCGCAGTGACTGTGCTGTGTATTAACACAGGGCTGCTCAATTTGTGTATGCTGTCAAGTCTGGTAGAAATGTTTGCCGGAGCTCAAAGAAAGGCAGTTCAAAAGTACCTTTCTCTGAGATTCCCATTAATAAATATAATGAAAACAAAACTGCACAATATATTTTATTGCAAAAAAGAAAGTTTCAGGTATTTGCTCCGAAGATAAGATAAAAAAGGAAATCCTGCTTTGTGCCATCGTTTTTGTTTTTTTTAATCGCGAACTTAAAATAAAAAATTACTCACGTTTAAAATAATTATTGGTTTGGTGTGATTGGTTTGGGCGACGCTTCGTAGGCTTTGACGTGGTCACCTTTGGGCAATCTTACTAGATTACCTCAGCTGTGGAACTCCCGCGGAGGAGGGTATCCTCTTCACTTACTTCAGTCTGCCTCCCATCGTTTAAAGCACCATTTAGATTTTTGTTCGCAAACTGTAGGTTCCATAGAGTACGGTTGAACGCCATCTAGACGCTGTTCTTCGAAAGATAGGTATTCCATAGAATACACTGCAGTTACGGCAGTTACCATAGCAGCCGCCCGGCGTATCGAACGACGGGTGGCGAGCCGTTGGGACAAGGGGGGGGGGGGGGGGGGGGGGGGTTACTGTTAGTGCAAGCAGGGTCTATGAGCAGTTCCGTAACTGAGCTAATCTAATAACGTTGCCTTTGTGTTTCAGACAGTAGGAAGCTCATATTATCCTGCCAAACGCAAAATATGGTTAGAGCGTCTTTGTCAAAGCATCGCGTTTTTTTTTTGTATTATGAGTTTCTTTGGTGAGTTTTTTTTTTTTTTTTAACAGTACCAAACTGTCAACTATGGTTGCAGAACTGTCAAACTGCATTAATGTATATATTTTTTTTTCACTTCTACTTATACATTCCACGCTAATTATATAAGGTCAATACATTAACATTTTTACTAGATGCCCGAGCTAGGACACTCACAAACGCATTAAAAACACGCTCCATTTCAACACAGAAAAAAAGAAAGCCAATGAAACACTGAACTAGTCAGCCATACACGCCGGTCACAGAAATAAATAGCAATTCCCCATCGCCTAAAAACATAGCAAAACGTCCAGAAGACCATGTTATTCTCTTTCGCCTCCGTCCAAATAACTCAACACTGTAAAGAAGCTAAAGAAACACAACTGCAGCCACGCCCTAGTAATAAATCATCAGAACGAAAACAGAACGACGCAGCAGTCTAAACAAAGGACCAAGAGGACTCAACTTTCTAAAAAAAAGGCTTGGCTAGGCTAAGGCAGTCGGCTAAGGTTACAGACAAAGTGTTCCGAAGCGGGATTCTCACCTCTCCTTTGTTCATTTCTCTTTGTCAAAGAAAAAAGGCCGAAATTGCTGCTTCCGCCACGCTGATTCTCGAAGAAATACGGAATAATATTTTGAGCAGCGGTTATACAATAACAAAGCATGGTGAATGCAGCCTCTCAGCACTTTTACGCGGGATCAACATTCCCGAAACCACTCTTCTGCCTGGTGAAGGCAGTTCAGGTCACTTGGGGCGAATTCCACTCGTAGGTCCGGAGCGCTTTCTAAAATCCGCGATGAAGGAAAAATTCCGCTCTGTGGGACCTGCTCCGAATCGACAAGCGGAAGATGAACTTGCGATATTGGAGTGACCCACCGACTCCTCCGAGACCAACGCCCGAGACGATCGGCCGTTCAAAATGGCCGCTGCTCAAACTTGCAAGCCGACCAACGCCTCAAACGACTGATGTTTCCGATGACCAGTCACAACTTTCTCTGTTTAGTCGAAGAAATAACACGCGACACTGGCCAGGCGAAAATGTCCGTACCCTCGAGCCCGTGTCACAAATAACGAGGAAGACGTCCGCGTTCGCCACCGTCCCGCACCTTTCGGCCGCCTCGAAGCGGCGGGGCACGCACAACGACCGCCATTTGTGGAGTTCAGATTGCTGGTAAGACTTTAATAAACACAAAGAGGTAATAAACCATCACTTGCACGGGCATTGCATAATCTGTTCTTGCTTTATTGCACGAGAAAACGACGGCGGCATGCAGTCTAAAAACGTGAACAATCAGTGTCTGCAAAATGAACAGGCCTAACCTTGCGTCTGCCTCCAGATTTTCTGTCGTTTTTTTTTTTAGTCGTTCTTCCTTTACGATCAAAGATTTCAGCACTTACGATTTGCCACGCTCCAGTCCCGTGCTGTCAATTTCCGCCAAGATCGAATTCCACGGAGTGGTTGTGGCATGATTTGGGGCGCTCCATGGGGCGGGCGCTGCCAGAGATCTACGAGCGGAAGATGACCAACTCGACCGAGATATGCAAGCGGAATATGCGCGCTCCATATGGAGCGCTTTTGGAGCGAACGGAATTCACCATTAGCGTGTGCACGAAGCACGCCGGCCGTGCAGCATTGGCTGGTTTTAGAGAGTGACGGCGTGACGTAACACCTCACAACCGAGGTGCAGTGGGAGACGACGGGGCTAGGGCGTGCTTGGGCCACCGGCGGTACGTCACGAAGCGTCGTGTACAGGTGGCCCAAGGAGGGTTGATATTTTGTAATGAGCCATCCGCAGACTGTTGACGCGAAGCGACGTGAACGACGAGGGGGGGGGGGGGGGGGGGGCGTTAACACGTGCTCCAATGCCAGTGACAAACCTGCCGTTCCCCACTGTGTGGCGCCGAAATTGGCGAAGGGGGACGTTGCCGGCGACCTTTCGTTCCTATAGGTGCTATGTCACGGCGTTGCTCGCTATATCCAGCCCATCCAGCGCGGCCTCCGTTGCTATGCGTTCTACCGCCGAGCCTCTCAAAATATCCACCCCGCCGCCATCTGTCGGCGCTTGCAGGTGTTTCCTAGCCAGTTTCCACAGCCAGTAGGGCTGTGGCGCCATCAGGTGGCGAAGTTGCGAACTTTATATAGGTGCGCTCCCAAGTAGTCCAAGGTCGTCAGCGCATGTACCACGGCACGAATGCTAACGCATTAAAAAAAAAAAAGTACCGATGGTTCGTGGTGCGACAGCGAAGGAGAGAGAGAGAGAGAGACATGTTTTTATTTGATGAGGGGTTCACCCGCTATGGAGTTGTGCTCCTGAGACGGGAGGGGAAGGGTTGTGAGGGGTGAGGGGGTGAGGGGGATTGCACGATGATGGTAGTGACGTCTTAGATGAGGCTATGTACACCCGACTCCCTGATGTACTGTATCAAGGAGTCGAGGATGGCTTTCCTGTGCTGAGGAGTGCCCGTTGGATTGGTCCACTCCTCAAGCGTCGTAGGCTTGTCTGCGCCTTGGATCTTGTCCAGAGCCTCATTTCTATGATGCTCGAGGCCCTTACAGGCCCAGAGCAGATGCTGCAATGTTGCCTCGGCTCCTTCCGAGCAGCTCGTGCAGGTGGGGTCCATATCTTCTCTCAGACCAAAAAATACTAGTTTGGATGGTGTAAGTGCAGTATTCGTCCTTATTCTTCGAATCCTGACTGTTTCCCACCGACTGTATCCTGCCAGTATGTTGCTGTCTGTCGGCGGAAGCTGGCTGCGGAGGTAGGCCTTTCTCTCCAGTTTGGCGAGTTCGGCCCGTTCCTCCGGGTCCATTGCTTCCGCCTTCGTCGTCTCCCGAGAGGTTGAGCCTGGCGCGGAGTGAGTGCTACAGGCTGTCTCCGCTGCGGCTCGGTGTGCCCTCTCGTTCCCGGGTATGCCACTGTGTCCGGGTAGCCACTCGATTGTAAGTACGGTGCCCCTTGTGCGGAGCTCCACTGCCACTTTCTTTATTTGCTTTACCGTGCGACTCTTGGTTCTGCTGCATCGGCACGCACGTATTGATTCTTGCGAGTCCGTAAAAATTCGTGCTTTGCCTGGCTGGGTCTGTTTCTTGAGCACGTCTTTCACCGCCGCCAAGATAGCCCTCAGTTCCGCCTCTCTGATAGAAGTCCCCTCGGAAAGTATTTCGGTGCTCTCTTCCTTTCTTCGTGGGTCGTACCATGACGTAGTTGTGGCGTTCTCCGTCTTGGCGGCGTCCGTGTACCGCAACTCATCTTCTGTCGCGTGCGTTTCGCACCAGCTTGCGTGAAGTCTGGCCGCTCGAGCCCGCTTCCCTTGGTTAAGAGTCTTCGGCATGGGTTTGTGGTCGGTGATGGTGTTATCTTGCCATGGAGGCTGCGGTTCCTCTAGCGGGGGCCTGTCTCGCATGTCGTATCCTAGAATTGCTAGGAGCTTGCGTCCGTGCTCTGTTCTCTCGAGCCGTTGAAATTGGGCAATGTTTTGAACCTCGGCACGTTCTTCGATAGTGTTCATCTGGGCTTCTTTCCTCAGGTCTTCTATAGCTGTGTATTTTGGAAGGCCTGTGACTACCCTCATCAATTGGTAGTTCAACCTTTCAAGTTGCTTCCAGTGTTGTCTGGTCAGATTGAGCCAGTTGCAGCTGTACAATGCCTTGGGTGTGAGTACTGCCTCCGTTAAGATCCTGAGGGTTTTCTCGTCAGCGCCCCAGGACTTACTCGTGATCTTTCGGATGAGCTTGAGACCTTGTGCCCACCACTTCTGTAGCTCGGGTATCCACCTCGTGGTGCGGGCCGTCTCCTCGAAGGTGACTCCCAGTATCTTGATGTGCGGGCGTCTACTTATTTCCTGTCCATTGATCTCTAGTCGTATCAGGTCGGCTATTCCTTTCCTATGGTCCCTTGGTCTGGCCACAACCATGTACTGTGTTTTATCCGGTGATGGCTCCATCCCAACTTCAGAGAGATATCGAGCGACCTCATCTATACCTTCTTGCATCGTCTGTTCTTGGTCTCCCAAGGAGCCTCCGCGTGTCCAGAGCGTGACATCGTCTGCATATATGGTGAAGCCCAGACCATCGATATTCCGAAGCCTGGTAGGCAACTCTGCCATCACCATATTGAAGAGTGTCGGTGAGATCACTGCTCCTTGCGGTACTCCCCTGCAGTTCGGGGTGTCGGGTCCTTTAGTGTTACCGATCTTCACTTGGAACCTTCTGTCCCGCAGAAAGTCTTGTATGAAGGCCAGGGATTTTCCTTGGATTCCGCACCTCCTAGCTCCTTTTATGACTGCCCAGTGTGGGACGGCATCGAAGGCCTTTTTAATGTCCAGGGCGACAACGAGGCGTGGGTCTTGCTGATTCTTGTTGGCCATGACGTCCTCGTAGAGGAGCTTGAGGCTGTCCTGTGTTCCCATCGCCTCCCTGAAACCCGTTTGTCTGGGATCGAGCTTGTTGTGAGTTTCCAAGTACCACTGTAGTCTTCGGAGAACAATTTTTTCCATTGTTTTGCAAATGTTCGATGTAAGTGAGACCGGTCTTAGATTCTCTATTCTGTCTTGGAGCTTGCCTGGTTTGGGGATGGGCGTTACCCACGAGAGTTTCCATTGTCTCGGTAGCACTCCGGAGTTCCAAACTTCGTTATAACTGTCCAGAAGTTTTTGTTTGGCTTCTTCGGGGAGATTTCTTAGGGCTTGGTACGTAATGCCGTCGGGACCCGGTGCGCTGCCGGTGTTGGCCGTGTATATGGCTTCCAACAGTTCTCCCATGTTAAGCTGGTCCTCCATCCCAGGTTCTGCTGGTGCCTCAAGGGTGTGGGTACTTTCGGATGTTTTGCTAGTCCTCGGCGGTGCTGCGCTGACTTGTGGAAAGAAAAGTTCGCCTGCCCTGACTGCCATTTCTTCTTCGGTTATGTTTAGTCGGAGGGCTAAGTTTTGTGCCGCATTCCTTGCCTTGCGCCTTTTACCGTCCATGCCTCTGTAGGTCCTCCAGGCTTTCCCTAGGCCGGTCTTCTCATTGAAGGATCCGCAGTGCGCCCTCCATCTCGTCCTGCCGAGCTCCTTGGAATACCTTGTGGCTTTGGCTGTGGCTATATTGAGTTTAATTTTTTGCGGTGTCGTTCTAACTTTTCTGTATTTCTGTAGGGCTTGGAGCCGGCTAGCCCAAAGATTTAACAGATGTGTGTCTGGCGTGGGGCTCCCGCGTTTCACCGAGATTTGCGTCTTCGACCCCGTGAGCGCCTCTTGTATGCAGACCTCAATATCCCTGTCGTTCCCTATATTTTGGGTCACAATCTCTCTGAAGCGATCCCACTTGATGATAGGTCTCACCTCTCGGCCTTTCCTCCCTGCGCAGTGTGCTACCTTCAACTCGATGGGGTAGTGGTCGCTGCCCAACGTGTCCCTCCATGGCTTCCACTCGAGGGTCAGGTCCCCCGTGATCCACGTGAGATCCGGTGTGGTATCTTTCTGTCTCTGCTGCTTAGCAAGCCTCGTCTTCACTCCAGTTTCATTTTGAAGCTCCAGGCCTTCCTTTCTCATGGCTTCCAGCAGTTCCCTGCCCTTTTTCGTATTTGTTGCGTACCCCCCTTTTTTGTGTGGGGCATTGAAGTCCCCGGCCACAATCAGTGGGTCTCCGTCGGCTAATTCAACTAGGCCGCGGATCCAGCTTGCCGTCTCTCCGTCCTTTGGTTTGGCTCTGGGTCTGATGTAGGCGAGTACCATCTTGAGCCCGCCATGTCTGACTCTCGCTGTGACGACCTCCCTGTCGCTAGAAGATAGCGCGGAGGTGTCAAGCTGCGCCTGTGGTAGATGCCGAAGAACTCCGATAGCCGCCCATCCCTTCCGAGTCACCGGGTTCCTCTCCCAGGGGCTTGGGACAGTCTCGATGATAGGCGTTAAGTAAAAGTTATAGCGGGGTAGGGTCATGTTCGGGCTTCTCGTTTCTTGAAGTAATAGAAATTCTGGTGGCGCTTGTCGTTCGAAGCGCAGTTTAAGTTCCGCACTTCTTGCCGTAAACGTGCTGCAGTTCCATTGTACGATGCGGGTCACATCCGTCTTTGTTCGTCCGGTCGTCATTCTTCTAACGTCGTTCATGTCTCAGTTCTGCTATCTCTTTCTTGATTTCGCCTAGTGTCTGGAAGATCATCTTGAAGCCAAGTGACATCTCCTCTCGAAGTTTGTTGTGCTCAGTTTCTGCGTCGAAGGGTGATTTGAGCGGTCGTGTTGCCGGCACCTGAGTTGCCCTAGGTTGGGCCCATTCGGGCATCCAGGCCAGACACTTGCCCTGCTCTTCGTGAATCATTCCTTGCGTTGATCCTTGCGTGGCTTCGACCCTCGGCTGTTCTGCAGGTGACCTTCGATTGTCCGTGGCTGCCGCGGCATAGCTCTCTCTTGGTTGGTGTGTTGGTGGCTGCTTTCGGAGTTGCGTTTTCTCGGGTATCTTCCTTTTCGGACACGCATTACTTGTGGCGACATGATGCCCCTCGCAGTTTCGGCACTTGGGTTCCCTGTTGCATTGTTCCATATCTTCCTCATATGTGTAGCCGCAATGGCCGCATCTGCTTTCTTTGATAGGGCATACATCGCTCTTGTGACCGATTCCATGGCAATTGTAGCATACGATGGGCCGGGGACGGTACGGCCTCACAGTGAAGATCTCTCTGCTGAACATTACGTTCTTTGGTAGCCTAGTGCCCTCGAACGTGATGACGACTGCGTTGCTAGTTTTGCCCATAAGTCTTGCGAAGATGATCTTCGCGGTTCGACATACCAGGTCTGGGACGAGTGTTTCTGGGGTTTCAGCGCTGTTGTCTCCATGCAGGTAGATAACCCCGCGCACTTGATTATGGCCCATTGTCTTGTAGGGTTTCAGGGCGTATGAATCTTTGTCTTTCTTTACTTCCGTCACCTGGAGTAGTTTTTCTGTTATCTTTTCGTCCCTGGTGGTGAGCGCGATAGTATTAGCTCTGGGCTGAATTTGAATCTTGTAGGACTCTGTGATTCCCGCCTCTGCTACGGCTCGCCTAATTTCCCTCGCTGTAAAGTTCTTAACGTTCTCTTTGCAGATGGGCTTGAGAACGACGGTTTGCACGGACGCCTGAGTTTCCTGCGTGTTTTCCGCAGCTGTTATGTCGTCCGGTTCTACATTTGTCCACTTCGGACGTTTCCTCCTGCGCTTATTCGCGACTAGGTGCTCGATGTCGTCTCCGGCATTCTCTCCCATCATGACAGTACCAGTGCCGTCAGGCTGAGTTTTGCTTTCCATAGGAGAGGGCTTTTCCAAATTTTGAGATTCTTTCAGCGTCGGAAACTCGTGGGAAAAACAAGAGCTCACCTCTTCGTTCGCGGCGCCCTGCGGACTTGAGCTTCTGGTTAGGTTCAATGTCCCTTGAGCGTAATTGACTAGAAGTCCAGTTATCAGCTTTCCGATGTCTTCCTTGGCAATTCCCAAATGCATGAGAAGTCCGGTGTCAAGTTGGATATCGATGGTCGTGACGTTGGGCGTGGGCAGCTGCGTCACATCTGTTGAGGTCTGGGGACCGCCGGTGCCAGAGGTTAGGCTTACCACGGTATTCATGTTCTCAATTTCTAAATTCGCCGAAATTGACCCCGTGGGGTTCAAAATCGCTGGACGGGGGGTCCCTTGGTGGTCCATGGCATTGTCCTCGTTGATTGGAGTTGTGTCCGGGGGGCTAGCACCCCCCAAACAGGATACAGATATCGCTTTCAGTGGAGCGCTAAGAAAACACGTCTGCCCTCAGCAATTAGAAGAAGACGAATCTCCAGCGAAGGAGAAACAGATAACAGATTGTAGCAAGATACATTGGTCCGACTTCGGGGGCGGTGTTGTTATTCGTCCGGAACGCGTCTTCGGTTAGTGCGTCTACTGTCATATCCAGCCCATTTATCAAAAGTTTACCCGAAGCCGGCCTGTCGTGCTGTCGGATGTCGCGAGCCTGGCGGTTGGACTTAGACATTCCGGTAAAAAGTACGAGCAAACGCGAGTGTCGCTGTCGTCGCAGCGTTCAAACCACTGCTACTGAAGCTTAACGTGAACTGTCAAGCTGGAGGGCGACATGTAGCGTAACAGACGTCCGCCACATCTACCACCGCTACAGTGACACCACTAGGATTGCGGACGGCGACATGACTCTTCTATGACGTCATCGGGCGGAAATCATGGGACTACTTTTTGGACGCGGTAAACACACTATACTTCGTTTCAGCTTCCGTCCGAGCGCAGCCAAAGCTATGTGTGGCAGGAGCCAATCAGACGCCGGCAATAGGTCACGCGATCTCGCCTGCACCTTTGTATCACTCCGCTGCGCCGCTAGTCGTCCGCGCCGCCCGTGCTCGCCGAGTATTTCGTCTGCTACGGGCACGGTGTAGGACGTACACCGTGGCTACGGGTGTGTCAACGGTATCGTCTGCTACAGGTTTAAAAAATGCCCCTTCACGTTCTGAAATTTAGTCACAGGGGATGTCAGTACGTAGGCTGGCCGCTGCCGTCTGTGTCCGAGCTTTCCACCTGTTCGGCATAGTTTCGAGATGTAAGTACAGGTTGCAAGGTGCCCGATGACCCGGCCGTTGGTGTTTCCTTGTATTGTCTGTATATATCAGGGCTTTTCACCAGCTTCTCGGCGTTCAATGTGATTGGTAGGTAAAGGGGTGCCCTGAGTTCGCCGCGTATCAGTGAATTGTAGTGGCCCGGACGCTTTTCTTGTTTACAACGCATTCGCGGTACGACGCGGCCGGAGTCTCCTGCCGAATTTGAAAGCAGACATTCATCACGACCTCTCGCGTCTGACACCCAAACGTGACTTTGCGAAAGGACGTTTTGAAGCGACTCGGTGAGGAAAGCAGCGAAGCACATTATTCGGCCATTACGGGAACGAAATCACACAGAAACACTGAGCGCTGCAGCCGTGTTGCCAGCGGATGTACGTGCTTTCACCAAACCACATGCATTTACATATATTAATAAAACCATAAACTTCAGATATTTAATTCCTTTAGTTGCAAATAATTCTCAGCAGTACATATCTGTCATATTGTGCAATGTTTACGCACAAAACATTTATAAAAAAAAAATAAAAAAAAACTTTTGCGGACTACTTTGTGGTGCGTAGGAATGCTCTTCTCGAAGTTGCGAACCGTCCCTCAGCGTTTGGCTGCGCTCGGACGGAAGCTGAAACGAAGTATAATTGGATCAGGAGTCCCAGGCACCGCACACCGGGTAGCGCAACTCCCTTTCTGGATGCCAACCGCAGTGTGACCTTCCACCTGAGTGGAGAGGGCCTGCGCATGCTCGGTACTTTTTTTTTTTTTTCTTGAAGGTACATTTACACGAAAAGGGTTGCCTGTCACAAAAACCGACATTTTTCTAAGTGCCCCGAAAGGTGCTTATATTTCATATGCGTCTGTTGTTTGGCCTGTTTCATGTACACCCGTGAGCGATACGAAGGTGAACAGCCCTCTTCTTGTTTTTGACGCTCCCGCAAGTTTGGAACAAGCTCTGTTCCAGAAGAGGGCTGGAAGAGAACGCAAAGTTTAGACCCCAAGCCACGTACCATTTGACACGTTGAGAGTTAATATATCTTTAGGGAGCCGTAAAACAGGCAGGAAACCAGGTAGGGTGTTCACCTTCATATTGCCGGCGGGTGTACCTCTCGTATTCTCGTAGATCTTGGAGCTTTAAACGAAAAGTACCTATCTCGCTGTAATAAGGTACTGGCTTTAAATATTTTTCTGTGCTGAGAACAAAAAAAAAATATAAAAGTAAAGTTTTTCTGCGCTCATCGAATTAACCAGGTTAAGCACCCGAACTGGCAAGTTTTAATTGTGTTTTATTTTGTAATTTCGTCCACAACAAAGCCAAGTGGATGATATGTCATTATTATATTACCCTATTTGTTTCCGGTTTTCTTTTTCTCCTTTTTTGCTTGATGCATATTTTTAAACAGCGCCTTTGATGAATATATGTTTCTTTGTATTTTATGTTTTGCCAGCCTCTTGAGGACTGGATATTCCACTAGCGGAATCTCAAACACTTCAAACGTGATCTTATATGATAATCCAGCCCGGAAAGCTTCAGGCATAAAGCCCCAGATTGTCCTGTCACTTCACTTAGATTTAACAAGCGCTTCAGGCAACCTTGTTGTACGCTCTGGCTGTAAAGGTGTTATTTTAAGACTCATTCGTGTGGCGATCTCATGGCGAAGTATTCATTATTTTTTTACCGTTATTCAGACTTGGGTCATTTCAGAGGGCTCTTTAACATAACAGTAAAGCGACTTTATTAACAATACCCCAAGTATGTTTTC
>JABSTQ010003471.1:0-21174 GCA_013358835.2 Ixodes persulcatus
CTCTTTGATGCCATGTGCTACCAGATCCTCGCGCTCCAGATCCGCGACCGGGCACTCTATGGCTCCGTCGTCGATTTGCCAGGCTTTGCGAGTATTGAGGAGGCTATGGTCGTGCCTTCACTGCGCGTGCGCGCTTCAGTTTCACAAGACGCCGAAACGAAGGTAGGAGGCTCGTGCTAGAGGCGGAAGAGCTCTACATGTTCTCATCATGTCAGTAGCCAAAGGTGGTGTTTACTTGTAGCCATAGTTGA
Organism: Ixodes persulcatus; assembly: GCA_013358835.2. Lineage (NCBI taxonomy): Eukaryota > Metazoa > Arthropoda > Arachnida > Ixodida > Ixodidae > Ixodes > Ixodes persulcatus. The sequence goes on from JABSTQ010003471.1 coordinate 252, forward strand.
GCCCGTTGTCGCAGAGTGCGAGCTCACGATGCGCTTCCAGAACACTTCCGCAACGTGCAGTTCACACCAACAAGATTGTAAGTCCTCTTGGAAGATAAGTGGGGTATCGTTTTGAGCATGCGCTGTGAACGCTGCGCTCAGGTATCGCATCCAGTGTATACCACCTATTGGGCAGGAGATCGAACTAAAAGGGGGCGCTTTATCGAGCTTGTTGTCCCCACAGCCCGGTGTTTACCAACACAGCATAACAAAGAAATTGAACCTGGCCGAGCACGGTCTGGGCACGAGCGCTTCGCTCTGACCAGTGCTTTGGTCGCACGAGGAGTGGCCTTCGAATCGTCATCTTCGATTTCTCGGATCAAAAACAAACAAGAAAATACGGTTTGTTGTCCCCACAGCTGAAGCGCACCGCTAGAGGCGTGACTGTTCGATCTCCTCCCCAATAGCAGAATATACGCCGGTTCCAGAAGCACCCATGCATAATATGCGTCTGGGACACACCGAAGCGCCGACACACGAGCATCGTAAAACCAGTCTTGACGGAGGAACACTTACAACGTATCCCACAGACAGACAAATCGCTTGCAGACGTGTGAACCTCGAGCTTGAGCGTCCTCAGCGCGTGACAGAAGAACACTCTCGCTGAACAGGGCCTTTGTCGTCAGACAAAGGCCCTGTTTCTCGTCGCCAAACAAATGGCTTGTTGTTCTTTTCTTAGAAAAAGCCGTTGGCTCTCTGTCATTCACCTGGGACAATGGGGCAAAGACGGAAATTCAAAATGTCCATCTACAAGTGCTCTTCTTTTAAATACAAAATCACTTTTTGCGTTTTCAAAAACAAGACGTCTCTTGTCTCCCAAGCGACTTCCAGTCACTCTGTTTGCGCAAGCCTCCCGACTTTGTAAATACAGCGCTGTCAAAGCTGTTGGTGCAAGCGTGTAGCTATGTTTAGGGTTTATTTACACATGCTATGGCGCAAATGAAGGGCAAGATGAAGTCACGCGCATGCACCACCAGCTCTGACCCCATTGTAATCTAAAAATACGGAGTATCCTACGCTCCAGTGCTACTGAAACGAAAAAAGTTAAAGAATTAGCAAGGTCCCTCTGTTGTGCTTCAAAACCCGGGGGTCGGTTGTCTTAAGCTGGGGTCACACTTCTTATACATCATACAGAAGACAGTCTGCATACAGATTCGAACGCGAGTCGCCGCAAAATCAAAATTGGGGTGTGGATATGTTTATACAAGCTGAACTTAGTCTGCCTCAAGGGGCGGCTTGTCTCTCAGCTATAGATGAGCAATTTAGCCAGTGCGGTACAACCGCTAGCCTGGGGTCTCTAACGTGCATCACGTAGTAGTGATACATTACCGCACGCCGGTACGATGATCATCCAGATCCAAACGGGCAGGGGTGGGGATCGCCGCGAGATCCGCACTTCGAATGCCGCATTGAGTTCAATGAGTTCAAGAAGAATACTTGACGCGCGGCATTGGAACCACGGATAATGCAATCACTCTTGTTTGCAGACTGTCGTTTGTATGATGTATGGGCAGTGTGACCCCGACTTTACAGGTGTAATAAATAATTTTGTAACAAATCACTCACTAACCGACCCTATAGGCAAACTCCAAGAGGAATGGCGACGGAATTTCCCGTGGACGTTACAAAGAGCGATGCGATGGTGGGATTGTTTTTCCCCATTTGAAGCGTAAGTTCGCGAAGACACAAGATGCAGCAGCTCCTCTTTGCCGCACTTTTTCGAATAAGATTTACCGCAGTTCCACGATAACAAGGAAACCGCTCGGGTCCTGTCATTTCCTGCTTCCGATGAATGTTGTGGCACGAAGCGGCCATCGCTGCACCACGAGATGAAGAGATCCACGGCCCCCGCTTTCCTGGGTTTTCGCGATTACGAGCATGCCAGTCGGGACAAGTCAATATGCCCCCTCGTGCGGAAAAAGGACCGAGGACCGCGGTAAGCGACGGGGAGATGCGCGTCCGGCTTCTCTTCCACCGACGCGGGCAGTCGTCGTTTGAGCGAGTACGCCGCCCCCGGGCTGTTTTCCGGCCGAGGCAGCGGTATTGTATATATATATATGTATATATATATATGGATAGATAGGTGAAGTAGGGTAAATATAAAACAATGGACCGGGAAAGGTTAATAAGTCGAAGGTGCATACTGTGGGCTCTTATAGAAGTTTCGTTTTTCTCAATTATCTTTTAATCGAGGTAACGTCATGTTCTCAAACTTTCGCGCTCTACCCTAACTGCCAGCGTCACATTCTCACGGAGTTTGACTGAGCTTTCGACAATACGTAGTTTATTTACCCGGACCAAAAATCGCGGTTCTCCTTTCTAGAAACTCGCAGCACGTAAATACCGTGCAATAAAAATTACCCAACACGTAGCAAAAACAAAAAAGGATTTTTTGTGTATTACAAATTGACTTTTATGGACCCTCGTGAGACGACAACACAGCCGAAATACACGAGGCAAATACTATTAAGCGTAGCGACAAACTTGAGTTAAGAGTCGCCGAAAAGCATCGAATGGGTGGATTGAGAAACGAACATAGGTGTTCCAAACGAGAAAAAGTGCCCCCCGTAAACACAACAGAGCCTGTTGGAATAATGCCCCTGTCAGACGGGCTCAATTAGTGAATTTCAACCAAGTGGACTTCAGCCGGCTCAATGTCACTTCAAGTGTTTCGGTGCCACACAGGAAAAATTAGGGTCACTAGTAGGTGATGAGAATAATGATGAGTAAAGTACTATCAGATACCTAAAATGTTTAGGTAAAGACATAAATGTCTCAGCAATACTTAGTCTTTTCCATAGACACGTTACAAGGCAACCTTACGTTAATTGACAATGTTTACAGCAATTGGATAATTCTGATAGGTCATCATATGCCAAGATAAAGAAGAGGAAGCAAACTCACTTGAAGCCTTCTTTAGAAAGACGCCGTGTGGAACACTACACAAATGACACTAGGCACCAGTGCATTTCGTTGAAATGCACTAAATTAGCTCGTCTGACCGGGGTGTTAGGCTGCCTTCATGTGCGCGTACCTTAAGGTAATGGGATTCTTTGTATAATTCGTTTCAACTTAAGTCCAGATGCAGCCAATGTTGCAAGCGCAAGCTCCGGGCTTTTAGTGTTCCCGCGTGCAATGCAAGCACTGTTCAGGGTCACATGCTAGCGATTGTAGCATTGGCTGTGTTCGGAACGAAGTATATAACCCGATGCCAGCAGAACGCGTTCTCTAGAAAAATACAAATAGTCCATCACAAACTTGTTGTAGCACAATTCTAGTACTGTCAATCCGTCAATCTGTTAGTGCCACGATCTCGTGCCGGGAGACGCGCTTGCTCGTGCACAGGAGCAAAAAAGAAACAAAAGCGTTCGGAACAAAATGGTCAGATGTCATCACCCTAAGCCACGGTGGAAGAAACATTTAGGTGATGACTCTCTGTCCGACGCGGCGGCCACATTAAGTTCGGTGCACCAAGCGCTTTACTCGCACGAGGATAGATGACGCCCGAGTATCGGGTCCCTCCCAAACCGACCGCTCTGGTTGTTTCTTCCAGCGGTGGTCCCCCATTCCCTCGCTCACCGCTTCTTGTTGTGCCCACGGGGGAAGAAACACATTTAGGTGATGACTTTCTGTCCGACGCGGCGGCCACATTATGTTCCGTGCACCAAGCGCTTCACTCGCACGAGGATAGATGACGCCCAAGTATCGGGTCCCTCCCAAACCGACCGCTCTGGTTGTTTCTTCCAGCGGTGGTCCCCCATTCCCTCGCTCACCGCTTCTTGTTGTACCCACGGGGGAAGAAACACATTTAGGTGATGACTCTCTGTCCGACGCGGCGGCCACATTATGTTCGGGGCACCAAGCGCTTCACTCGCTCGAAGATAGGTGACGCCCAAGTATCGGGTCCCCCCCAAACCGACCACTCTGGTTGTTTCTTCCAGCGGTGGTCCCCCATTCCCTCGCTCACCGCTTCTTGTTGTGCCCACGGTGGAAGAAACACATTTAGGTGATGACTCTCTGTCCGACGCGGCGGCCACATTATGTTTGGTGCACCAAGCGCTTCACTCGCACGAGGATAGATGACGCCCAAGTATCGGGTCCCTCCCAAACCGACCGCTCTGGTTGTTTCTTCCAGCGGTGGTCCCCCATTCCCTCGCTCACCGCTTCTTGTTGTACCCACGGGGGAAGAAACACATTTAGGTGATGACTCTCTGACCGACGCGGCGGCCACATTATGTTCGGTGCAACAAGCGCTTCACTCGCACGAGGATAGATGACGCCCAAGTATCGGGTCCCTCCCAAACCAACCGCTCTGGTTGTTTCTCCCAGCGGTGGTCCCCCATTCTCTCACTCACCACTTCTTGTTGTACCCACGGGGGAAGAAACACATTTAGGTGATGACTCTCTGTCCGACGCGGCGGCCACATTTTGTTCGGCGCACCGAGCGCTTCACTCTCACGAAGATAGATGACGCCCAATTATAGGGTCCCTCCCAAACCAACCGCTCTGGTTGTTTCTCCCAGCGGTGGTCCCCCATTCCCTCACTCACCGCTTCTTGTTATACCCACGGGGGAAGAAACACATTTAGGTGATGACTTTCTGTCCGACGCGGCGGCCACATTATGTTCGGTGCACCAAGCGCTTCACTCGCACGAGGATAGATGACGCCCAAGTATCGGGTCCCTCCCAAACCGACCGCTCTGGTTGTTTCTTCCAGCGGTGGTCCCCCATTCTCTTGCTCACCGCTTCTTGTTGTACCCACGGGGGAAGAAACACATTTAGGTGATGACTCTCTGTCCGACGCGGCGGCCACATTATGTTCGGGGCACCAAGCGCTTCACTCGCTCGAGGATAGATGACGCCCAAGTATCGGGTCCCTCCCAAACCGACCACTCTGGTTGTTTCTTCCAGCGGTGGTCCCCCATTCCCTCGCTCACCGCTTCTTGTTGTGCCCACGGTGGAAAGAAACACATTTAGGTGATGACTCTCTGTCCGACGCGGCGGCCACATTATGTTCGGTGCACCAAGCGCTTCACTCGCACGAGGATAGATGACGCCCAAGTATCGGGTCCCTCCCAAACCGACTGCTCTGGTTGTTTCTTCCAGCGGTGGTCCCCCATTCTCTCACTCACCACTTCTTGTTGTACCCACGGGGGAAGAAACACATTTAGGTGATGACTCTCTGTCCGACGCGGCGGCCACATTATGTTCGGCGCACCGAGCGCTTCACTCTCACAAAGATAGATGACGCCCAATTATAGGGTCCCCTCCCAAACCGGCCGCTCCGGTTGTTTCTCCCAGCGGTGGTCTCGCTTTCCCTCGCTCACCGCTTCTTGTTGTACCCACGGTGGAAGAGACACATTTAGGTGATGACTCTCTGTACCGACGCGGCGGCCACATTATGTTCGGTGCACCAAGCGCTTCACTCGCACGAGTTTAGATGACGCCCAAGTATCGGGTCCCTCCCAAACCAACCGCTCTGGTTGTTTCTCCCAGTGGTGGTCCCCCATTCCCTCACTCAACACTTCTTGTTGTACCCACGGGGGAAGAAACACATTTAGGTGATGACTCTCTGTCCGACGCGGCGGCAACATTATGTTCGGCGCACCGAGCGCTTCACTCTCACGAAGATAGATGACGCCCAATTATAGGGTCCCTCCCAAACCAACCGCTCTGGTTGTTTCTCCCAGCGGTGGTCCCCCATTCCCTCACTCACCGCTTCTTGTTGTACCCACGGGGGAAGAAACACATTTAGGTGATGACTCTCTGACCGACGCGGCGGCCACATTATGTTCGGTGCACCAAGCGCTTCACTCGCACGAGTCTAGATGACGCCCAAGTATCGGGTCCCTCCCAAACCAACCGCTCTGGTTGTTTCTCCCAGCGGTGGTCCCCCATTCCCTCACTCAACACTTCTTGTTGTACCCACGGGGGAAGAAACACATTTAGGTGATGACTCTCTGTCCGACGCGGCGGCAACATTATGTTCGGCGCACCGAGCGCTTCACTCTCACGAAGATAGATGACGCCCAATTATAGGGTCCCTCCCAAACCAACCGCTCTGGTTGTTTCTCCCAGCAGTGGTCCCCCATTCCCTCACTCACCGCTTCTTGTTATACCCACGGGGGAAGAAACACATTTAGGTGATGACTCTCTGTCCGACGCGGCGGCCACATTATGTTCGGTGCACCGAGCGCTTCACTCTCACGAAGATAGATGACGCCCAATTATAGGGTCCCTCCCAAACCGTCCGCTCTGGTTGTTTCTCCCAGCGGTGGTCCCCCATTCCCTCACTCACCGCTTCTTGTTGTGCCCACGGTGGAAGAAACACATTTAGGTGATGACTCTCTGTCCGACACGGCGGCCACATTATGTTCGGTGCACCAAGCGCTTCACTCGCACGAGGATAGATGACGCCCAAGTATCGGGTCCCTCCCAAACCGACCACTCTGGTTGTTTCTTCCAGCGGTGGTCCCCCATTCCCTCGCTCACCGCTTCTTGTTGTACCCACGGGGAAGAAACACATTTAGGTAATGACTCTCTGACCGACGCGGCGGCCACATTATGTTCGGTGCAACAAGCGCTTCACTCGCACGAGGATAGATGACGCCCAAGTATCGGGTCCCTCCCAAACCAACCGCTCTGGTGGTTTCTCCCAGCGGTGGTCCCCCATTCCCTCACTCACCACTTCTTGTTGTACCCACGGGGGAAGAAACACATTTAGGTGATGACTCTCTGTCCGACGCGGCGGCCACATTATGTTCGGCGCATCGAGCGCTTCACTCTCACGAAGATAGATGACGCCCAAATAGGGTCCCTCCCAAACCGGCCGCTCCGGTTGTTTCTCCCAGCGGTGGTCTCGCTTTCCCTCGCTCACCGCTTCTTGTTGTAGCCACGGTGGAAGAGACACATTTAGGTGATGACTCTCTGTCCGACGCGGCGGCCACATTATGTTTGGCGCATCGAGCGCGCTTCACTAGCACGGGGATAGATTGCACCCAAGCAGGGCATCGCTCCCAAAGCAACCGCTCCGGTTGTTTCTTCCAGCGGTGGTCCCGCCCATTCCCTAGCTCACCGCTTCTTGTTCTACCTCACCGCCGCCAGCCGCCACCAAGTCGTCAGAGTCTGTAAATTTGTGTTCTCTTCCTGTGTTCTCCTCCATAGTCTGTAAATCTGTGTTCTCTTCCAAACAAATGTCGACACAAAACTCTGGACAGCTACCGCCATCTATGAACGACCGGACAACGGGCGTGCCGGCCTCGCTCATAGATGGTGGCAACCCTTCCAGCCTTTCCATTCTGGTTTTCACCTAAGAGCCTTTCCACTCTGGTTTTCAACAGAGTGGAAAGGCTTAATTTCTCTAGGCACCCTACGGGTCGTCGTAAAAGTCGTCCTTGAGGTTGTCCGAGAGGTTGTCCTAAAAGTCATCCTTGAGGTCGTCCTAGAAGTCGTCCTCGAGGTCGTCCTCGACGTTGTCCTCGAGGTTGTTCTTGAGGTCGTCCTAGACGAAGTCCCTGAGATTGTCCTAGGCGTCGTCCTTGAGGTCGTCCTAGACGTTGTCCCTGAAGTCGCCCTAAACGTCGTCCTTGAGGTGGTCCTAGACGTCGTCCTTGAGGTCGTCCTAGACGTCGTCCTCTAGGCGTAGTCCTTAAAGTCGTCCTTGAGGTCGTCCCACCACAGTACAGCTTCGCTGGTCTTCCTTCTTCACCCGAGTGGAAAGGCTGAAAGTTTTTCTTCGGGTTAAGGCTCACCTTCGTGCATGATGGTGGCACCTGTGATCGACACAGCACCAAAGCAAAACACGAGGCCAGCCACTGGCCGCACACCACCACCACACCACCACACCGCGAAAAAGGCGAGCAAGCTACGCCGCCGACACCGTGACCGCGGAGGAGGGACTTCATACCTCAGCACTCTCCGCGGCGGCGCGGAACAAAGTACTCCTGGCTTGAGGCTATAAAAAAAAAAAAAAAAATCCGCGACAACTTTTTTTGGCAATGAAGTGGAAGGTACAGGCACGTGTTCCCTCTCCCTTTTGAGCGCTGAATAAAGCTGTGCGTGGGCTCTCCTCCTCTCCCCAGAAATGCCAAGGAAAGTTGTCGCGGTTTATAGCTCCGGACACGAGTATAGCTCCGAACACGAATTGGTCGCTCGCTCCGCACGGGAAGAGCGGGCAGGGTCGTCACCTAAATGTGTTTCTTCCACCGTGCCCCAAGTAAAGCGCACATGAAGCCACCTATATAGTTGGAGTGTGAGAGACAGTAGACGGAGCGCGCGGAAAACAACAAATAAAACGCGACAACGCCGAGCTAAAGCCCCCTATTTTGGGGGAAGTAGAGCCCTTCATTGTTGCGGAAATGCTCGAGACACGTGCCGCGCGCTACTTCTGGGAAGATAATGGCGTCTGAAATCTAGCTCAGTGCTGCGCTGTGTCGCCATGATCTTCCCAAGGGCTGCACGTTGCACGTGCCTCGTGCATCGACGCACCTTGCGTTACTTTTAAAACACGAAGGGGTTTCACGTCCAGCAGTGCTCTGGCGCCAGCTCGCGGCAAAGGAGAACCAAGCACTCGAACTTACCTCAACCAGTCGCTACCGTCACTCTGTCTTGCCCTTTTTTTCTGGGGAAGCCTCGTGTCACAGGGCAGATCGCCGTTGTATGTCTTAACACGTGATGCTTTTTCCCCGCCGGGAGTAACATGGGCGCACTCGAAGAAGACGTTCGGCTTAAAGTTCTAAGATAAGAGCTTCCTACAAGTAGCAACATTCTTTGAGGCGCCGACGGCGTGACGGTGCAGGTTTTATGAAGTGAATGGCGGCGCACTGCAAAATACGGAACTCAATGACGCCATTTTGTTCCAGCGGAGTATACTTTGTCATTTGTATTGGTTATCGTTAGACGTAAAAGAAGTATCGAGGGACTTTAGTTCGGCTGGCACCGGTGTCTATTTAATGAGAAGAACGCTGCTTCATCGTTCGGCTGGCAGTCGACTTATCCACTTCCGCCCCATGGTTGGCTGATGGAAATGGTAAGCTGCCAGCCAAATAACACGTTCTGCGTTGATATCACTGAAAGGCAACGTACTAAAGCTCAGATTTTATTATTCTACCTCTTTAAAATGATGTTAAAACCGCCCAAAGAGAGAGACGTTTTCGGAGGGGGCCTGGAGGTCTGGACATACTGTACTGACAAAAAAAAAAATCTTTCACCAAGAAAGAGGGACATTTACGTCGCCAGACTTATTGGATCGATTCCGAAATATGCTTTTTTATCGAGGTTGACCTCAAAGTGAATGCATGTTTTGGTATTATAACTCATAACTCAAAAAAGAAAAAAAAAAAACGCAACGAAAATATTTTATTGAAAATAATTGTTTTTCGGGAAAAGTTTATTTTGTGACGCTTGTGTCCTATCCAATAATTTCTGTTTATTTTGTTTTTTGAGGGGGTATCAGGAATTTATTAACCATTTAACCAGTGGCGTCACGAGGGTCAGCGGCACCCGGGGCGGTAGCCCGCCGCGACACCCCCCCCCCCCTCCCCCCCCCCTGCTCTCGTGTGGCCCGGCGCGACCCCCCCCCCCCCCCCCGCTCTCATGGCCCGCCGCGACACCCCCCTGAGCGCTGCACCCGGGGCGGTCCGCCCCCCCCCCCCCCCCCCCCGCCCCTTCCCCTTGTGACGCCACTGCATTTAACACGTTTTCGACTCGCTTGAATCCTTGCTTGAACAAATCCCAAATTACCGTTTAACGGAACAAAAGCAAAACAATTTACAAAATCTTGATCATAATGACGAAGGCCATGGGGAGCACAGAATGTGTGCCGCACAAACCACACACTTTTTTATTAAATCTAAATATATTTTTTTAGTTTCCTCTTCCCATTTTCATTCCTTCGTTCTATCCCCCTCCCTCCCCCAATTAGCCCCCTCACTATCCTACGGTGCCCTCTTCCCCTCTCCATCTGCATCCTTTTACCTCCCTCCCCTCCCTTTCCCTTTCCTCGGCCCCGTCCCTCCTCCCACCCTTCTACGGTGCTTTCCTCGCTAAATTTAACGGGTAAGCTGGATTGGTGTACGGGTAACGTTCCATCAATTTCCACGCTAAATTTAGCGGGGAACTTAATTGCGTAACGCTCCCAGTGTTTCGCTCGCTTATGACGCTCGCTCATTACGCTTTTTTATGGTTTTGATAATGACGCTCGTTCATGACGATTCTTTCATAAAAAAGAAAAACCTAAAAACACCATCTGCGTTAAAAGACTGACCACACGAGGGAAAGAAGAAAATATATTTTTGCTACAGCTCACCGGGATCAGCGTAAGTCCGACAGCAAAAGTGTCGGTGCAGTAAGTTCGCGATTAAAAGAGGCGCCGCGGCACGCAAAGTGTGGCCCACTTTGAGTCGCCGCCGGCATCGGCTCCGTTCGGGATGCCCGACCACCAAGGCGTAATCCCCGTGTCCGACGTGTCTTCAAACCCGCTGAATTATGCACGACGCCTCGGCAGTACGCGGCCGGTCTTGGAGAGACTGCCCGAAGCAAGCCACCACGGCTGGGGAGTCCGAAGGCAAACTCGGTCAGTTGATGGAGGCACTCGCGACCGCGGCACGCCGTCCCACGCGGAAGGCACGGCAATGACCGCGGCTGGGGAACACGACCAGTGTTGCGGAATGGGCACCCCCATTCCATTCCTATTCCATTCCGAGCAATTAGAATTTCCGACAATTCCATTCCTTTCAACTCATCGGAATGGAGACCCTCAGCCCATTCCCACTCATGGAATGGACTAATGCTCCAAAATTCATTCCTCTAATTTCTAAACGTAAAAAAGGACCATTGACAGCCGCATTGTGTTACTAGAAAAAAGAAGCATAAAGCTGCTGCCTCCAAACGCGAAGACGACTAAAAAGGCATATGCCAAAGTTTCCTCAAAGCCCTCGTTCTACTAAGCCGAAGGGTGGTCGCACAAAGCGCTTCCTGGCAACCTCTTGTCACTGCAGACATCGATCGCGCGATGAAGAGTAAAACGTTCGCGAGTCGCAAGAAACACTAAAAATTAAAACAACCGAGTTTCTTTGCGAACAGACCGTATACCCGCGCAGATACATCGTTAAGGCCGGTTCACACAGTTGCGTTTGACTGCGTTTGACTGCGTTGCGGCGAGAACCGAAAGCGAGTCACCGGCACATCTGTGCTTCGTATGAAGCGTGCAATCCAATTAAAGGAATCTTCTTGGCACGCGATATAAGCAGCAGGGATGTCCTGGTGTCTCGCTGCCGCAACGCAGTCAAACGCAGTCAAACGCAACTGTGTGAACCGGGCTTTAGCGTGTCGTCTGTTTGATAGGGCCTTAAAAGAGTCTGGTTGGTGAGTGGCGCAAGAAGCTATATTGCTCTCTGCTTCGAGTACTTGCACAACAGCACCCCTAGTGCGCTGTTAGAACCGACGAAGCGTATACCTGCCCCAAATGACTACGGCAAGAACAGAAAACTGCTGACAAACAATCGGTACACGGCGCCAGCATAAGCGACTGTAGCACCATAATATAGAACCTGCCTTAGAGCGTAAACGTTTGCGTTTGCGGTACGATCCTTGCGATTTCTTAAAATAGTAATTCCAATTCTTTATTTGTGGTCTACGCAAACACTAGAAGATCGGCTGGGTTACAACTTAAAAGCAGGGAGTCGAACCGGTCAGTATTCTGGTTCGGTTCAGGTTCTGGTTCAGTACCTTTGCATTTTCTTCCGGTTCGGTTCTGCAGGTTCAGTAATGGTTTTGAAATAACGGTTCGGTTACAGGTTTCACCCAGCGCGAACCAGTTCAAACCGGTGAAATAAAATATCCACACCTCCCAGTCGTTAACGAGAAAAGTCGAGTACAACACGGCGTCATCTGCATTTAAAGAAAAAATGGGCCATCAGAAGCTGTGCAGCAGAAGCGAGAACAGCAAAACAAGTATATGCTTAATTTCGTTTTGTGATCTGGACTATTTAACGCAGACACTGTTTTACAAAAATTACGTGGTTATGCGGGTGCTTGGAAACTACGAAAGTACAGTACCTACATGTGAAGTCAAATCAGCCAGCACGCTCAGTGACAATTGTTACACAGGGTAGATGAGAAATTCAGTCAGTGCAGTAGGACTGCTAGCCTGAAGTCTTTGACGGATATCACGCAATACTTATACACGACCGCACGCGGGTACGATGCTCATCCAGATCGTAACGGCAAACTACCCATGCCGCACACCCAAACAACTTGCTCGAGCGACAGAGTTGCAGAGGAGAAAGGCAGCAAAGGCCAATCGAAAGACGATTAAAACAAAACAAAAAAGGACAAAAAATACAACGGGTGCCATGCTTTTTCTAGAAAACGCAGAGACAAAAAAAAAAAAATGTCTTCAAGCAGCGTCCAGGGTATTGGGCGACCAGCGCCGCAGTGTCGCGCTCGTCGCGGCTTCGCCCCTTGGTGCCTCTAGTTCTCGCCACAGTGAAACAAAAACGCTAACAGTCGTCAACGTTTTGCTGCTATATTGATGCTTATGTTCGCTTTCTCCTTCCTTGATGAATATTGCTTAGCAGCAAGAAAAGAAGATACACACACGTACACAAGAAATAGCTCTTTAGGCCTTCGGCATATGCAGATATATTCCGTTTCACTACGATGGACGCCACGACCTACACAAGCCGATTCATGGTGTATAGCTTGTCCCATGACTTCGCGCTCCCCGCGTCACTCCGCTCAAACGGAAGGGCATGTGACCCCCTCCGAGCAATGAATGGCCTCCGATGGCTTGTAGTGTCCTTTGCGGTCCATCGTAAGGTGAAACAGAAAATGGAAATGTGCGCCTCCACGCCGAGTCGCCAACGCCATTTCGTGCAGCACATTGACATGAAATATATATATTTGTTTTATTATTATTGAGCTGTATCCATGACGTCGCTGCCATTTGCTTAGTCAAAACTGAGCCGCTGACGCCACCGTCGTGAATATTTAACTGACTTAACGCCGCTACCCGCAAGAAGGCGCTGTTAACATTTTATTACGCCGAACCGTTTCTAATGAACCGGTAACCAGCCCATGAGATTATGGTTACGTTCCGGTTCGGGTTCAATATCAAATGTTTCATTATGTTAAGTTGAGGCTTGGGCGAGTTGGTACGATATACTTCGGAATTAAAAAGGCTCGAGGTACACCTAAGCACTTCTTATGAGTTGTGAATGCGAAAGCACGCACGCCGCTCTTCGCTCCCTAATCTGCGGCATACAACGCGCTGACCTTGGGCGTGGAACGGTGGAGCCGCTGCCTCGCGGACACGCAGCGCCATCAGGTGAGCGATCGTTCAAACTGTCGTGTGCCTTGCGGCGCGAGGAAGGAACAGACAGCAACGTGCAACGTAATTCCCAGCAGAACGAACCCCTTCGTTTATTCCATGCGCCGTATATGTAATTGCTACGCGCCGTACAACCGATAAGCGGCGAGCGAATGCGGTGATCAGTGATAACACAACAGTGTGATAGCACAGTCAGGATGACAGCACACAAACTGACGCGCAGCGGCCCATGGGAGCCTCGTCGACGCGCGCCAGCCAATGGGACCGAAGTGTAAAAGGTGCCGTTGGCTAGCTTTGCGCGTGGTTTCGTTAAGGTGCCGTTTTGCATGGTTCCAAAGCTGACGACGTCGGCTCGCTCCATGAGACAGTTAATGCTTTCGCATTCAAACAACGCAAAAGACGAAGGACCAGACGAAGAAGTAACACGGACACAGCGCTGACTTACAACTGAGTTTATTGATCGCAATATATGCATGCGTTGTCATTAACAAAAAAGAAAGGAAAGAAATGAAGGAGGAATTCCGCCCGCGTGATACATCACCAACAAAACAAAACAACAACAAAAAGGCGCCACGACACAGCCGTACAGAGCACGTGTTAAAAAACAATACAGTCAAGGAACTAGATAATGCATCTCCTTGCCTGAAAGGGCCACCGAAGAACTGCATACACATGCAGCGCCCGACCTCGCTATCTCAAAAACCTCCAGAATTTCACGAGTAAGCTGGTCCCTTTGACGCTTAACAACCTCACACCGTGTGAAGTCGGGTAGCCAACCACAGTCGCGGCAATGAACGCCAAGATGACCAGACGCGGTTGTGGAGACGTGGTAGGCGTGCTCTCTTAACCTGTCATTGAGACAGTGGCCCGTCAGGCCGACGTAACGCTTGCCACACGTCTGAGGGAAAGAGTAAACAACCCCCTCAGAACACGCGACGAAGCGATCCCGATGCCTTGTGTTGCAAGCCGTGGCCTCCCTCGAAAAGGGGTTAACGGCTCTGCACAACCTTGACAACTTGTCCGGAGCAGAGAATAACACATCGACGTCACACCTGCCCTCAATGCGTTTTAGGCTGTGAAACAAGCCGTGTATATAGGAAATGACAATTAACTTTCTTCTTTCCCTTCCCTTTTTGTTGTCGGCCTCTTTTTCACTTGTCACAGATCTGCTCTTGATGTACCACGTGGGCCGAATTCCTCCTTTAATATCTTTTCTTCTTTTTTGGTTTGTGACAACCCATGTCTATATTGCGATTTCGCAATCAATAAAATCAGTTGTAAGTCAGCGCTGTGTCCGTGTTACTTCTTCGTCTGGTCCTTCGTCCTTTGCGCTGTTTTTACTCCCGAAGTTTGATTTTGGTTACAGTTTTGTTCTGGTTCAGTTAAAAATAACGGTTTTGCTCCAGTATACGGATCGGGTTTGGTTCGAAACCCTGGTTATAAGCTACAAGCTACTCGCCCTTTATTACAACAGCCGCTTTGTGGCGCCATGAGCGACACGTTGTCAATCTGTAACTATTCAGAATGGTTGCTTCACTGCGGGCGCGCCATTTTCATCCTGGAAACAGCATAAGCCAGTAAGACAATCAAGCCGTCAGACACCTCCAGTGCAATGATGCTGCTTCAAGAGCGCACTTACCAAGCCCTAACGAATGGACCTCTTGGCGAATATGTGCTGCCACCTAGACACGCGAATCGGTTCGAGACTAGGTGACTGGAAAACAACGCGCGCCCAAGGCCTCTCCCACCCGTTCCACACCCAAAACGTCAGCTACATCCTGTTCACCCATTGAGGTGATGTGACCTAGATACGGCTCCCCCAAGCTCACCTTTGTCCCCATCGTGCGTAATCTTCCGCCCCGAGGTCGACACAACGAAACCGCTCAAAGGCGAGAAATGCAAGATGGCGGATTGTTTGGAACTAGATACTCTCGAACCCAGGCGCATGAAATACTCCGCGCATGCGCACCGCGTATTTCTACAAAAGGTCCATTGCGCAATCAGCCCGTAGGCCCTAGATTATAATCGACACAGCTCGCATAAGAACCGAGCCCATTTTATTCCCACTCCATTGCGGGAAAAATGCGTATAACTCCACTCTCATTCCATTCCTCCCAGCGCTGCCGCCATTCTATTTCCATTCCATTCCAAGGTCGAGAAAATCCGGAATGATTCAGGAATCATTCCAACTCCAGAGTGGCAACTTCGCAACACAGCACACTGACTGGCAACACTGCCTGCAGGAGAATGTCATCGAAAGGGACATTAAAGGCGCCCTGAGGAGGTTTTTGAGATCGCCTAAAAATGGCGATTACTCACTCTGCAGGCCCCAAGCATCCTAGAAATTCATAAATCATAACGATGTGTGGCCGATATTGCTATTAAATTAGAAATCAAAGATCGAAATTATCTCCGGAGATGGGACGAGCATTGTGCCGGCAGTCAGAAAGGCATATGTGACCAATGGAAACGCGACATTTCGTTGAGATTGCAAACGCTGTTGTTACAAAATGTGTGTATTCTTGTAGATGATAGAAGCAAGTAAGAGTACTCAAAAAAAAAGTTTGTTTTGTGGAAAGGAAACATAATACTGGAATAATCGTCTCAAAAACAACAAACTATCTATTTCTTTTTCTTTAGCAGGAGTGATGTGTTTGGTTGTCAGCTCTCGAGCACGCGCTCGCTGGGTTGAACCGTAGTTGGGGCTAGGGTGCCTTCATGTGCGCTTTGCTTAGAGTGGAGACATCCTGGCCGTTTTGTCCCACTTTTATTTCTCTTTTTTTGTTCAGAAGCGCGTGGAAGAGCGTGTCGCTGCACGCGTTTGTGGCGCTGACTATGCTATGGCGACATTTTGCTTTCGTTGATTTCTTTGTATTTTCCCCGTGAGCGCGTGCTGTCGGCATCGGGTACTACAAAGGGTGGCATCACCCTAAACAGAAGGACATTGAGGCACCCTAGCCCGCCGGGCTATCCGGGCTGTATGGGCAACGAGCCGCGCGCATTCGGGATATCACTCCGCAGTTATGGTACGTTTACACTTGCGGATCCGCTAGCGAATAGACCCCTTTCGAATTTCACGCGCCCATTGTTAAAAGGTCTGAACCACTGCACAATGGCGGAAAACGCGACACCACAGAGTTTGAAATTCTAACACTGCACAAGCTAGAAAT
The DNA here is from genome assembly GCA_013358835.2 of Ixodes persulcatus. Lineage (NCBI taxonomy): Eukaryota > Metazoa > Arthropoda > Arachnida > Ixodida > Ixodidae > Ixodes > Ixodes persulcatus. The sequence continues at coordinate 16,791 of JABSTQ010003471.1, forward strand.
GAAATGCCATTAGTACGGTTTCTAAGGTTTCTACATTGGCGGTGTCTTGTGCGTCCGCCATTGTGAAGGGATTCCACAGCTTCGAACAGAGTGCGCACTTTCGAAAGGGGTCTATACGGCCAGCTTTGCCACTGGGACGAAACGCTGGGCGGAAAACGCGGCGGTGAGCCGTATAGGTCCAGGACCTATTTCTGCCTCCGAACGAGGCGTTTCGCTGACCGGAAGTGACATTCTTGCGCAGCGCGACGCTGCCTACGTCACGAGTATACGCGTGCTTCCTGTTTGTTTTTGACAATGGCGTCAACGGCATCGAAGACGAAGCCCTTCGCTTCGATGACGAAGCGTCGCAGGCATGGCGAATCGTCGCTGGCATACGAGGGAAGACGAGGAAGGAGGCAGCTTGCTTGTACCGTCATTTAGCGGTCTCGTAAGCATGAACGAACCCACCACCGCCGACGGCGACGCTGCTTTTTCGGCGCTCGCTGCTCCTCTTCCTCCATAGCAAGCAGGGGATACGAGAGAAGAATCATCGCAATTTCTTCTTTTTCGTCTACGTCATCATTCATCAACTTCGCGCTGTTTTTTTTTTTGTTTGTTCTTTTTTTTTTTTTTTTTTTGGGGGGGGGGGGGGGGGTATACAGCGTCAACGTGAAGCTCACGCCTACTTATCGAGCCAAAAACAGCGAGACTGGGGAGCAGCAACGTCCGGGCGAGACAGCCAAAGTGGGAACTCTCGCGCCTTCTCGTCATAATTGACGCTCTCGCGGCAGTGGATTTCTTCTCAGGTGTAAACGTACCATTAAGCGGGTTTCACATGCAGCAATTTCGCTGCCGAAATCGCTGCCGCCAGCGGTGCGGCGGCACGGATCGCGAGGTTTCATTTCACATGAGCGTTTTCTGCCGTTGCGATCACTGATCTCTATTGTAGTAGGCGATCAGAGGTTGCGATGGCCAATGTTGCCTGCAGCAAGCATATGCGCAAAGTCGTTTATAGCGGCTTCTAACAACAATCTGTGTTTACAAGTTTTATTTCTAACAACAATTTTATGGCCTTAGTTTTCAGTTTCCCCTTTAATTTCACCTTAATAAAACAAAAAAATAGTTTAAAGTACTAAATAAACCTTGCCCTAATTTGTTTACTTTTTTTTTTTCAAGCTTTGTTGTCGCGTAGTTTGAAACCTCGGATCATCCTCGGCAGCGTCACGGGCAGCGCCTTCCTCGGATGTAAAGAACTCCAACTGCACGGCGTTGGCGCAGTTGCATGGCGTTGGCGCAGGCAATGATGAGCACATACTCCAAAATGGGAGTATGTGCTCATCATCCGGAGTATGTCCGTCTACGGAAACTGGAAGAGTACCTATGGTTCAACTGTTCCTAAATTCTTTGAGCTGCGCGTCCCCAAAAACACGACTCCTCGACACTTCATTGATAAGCATTTTATTGAAGTGGGCGCGTTACATTTTGTCTTATACTTGCTGCGACGATCTGTGTTGTAAAGGACACGTCAATGTCGCTCAGTTCTTCTTCTTCTTCTTTTGATTTTCTCACTAGCGCTCGCACAAGCCGCTTCCGATTAGCGTCTCTTGCGCTAGCTACAGTTGGCACTCAGGCGAGGAAAGTAAAAAAAGCCGCGTAATTCATTGCGAATACAAATGCTCAGGAAGGGGACACCAATCCCCCTCCTCCTTAATCTCCTGAACAGCTCCGACGCGACTGCTGAAGCAAAGAAGCTCGACCCGCCGGAAAAAATAAACCGCAAACCAGTTGCTTGCGTACTTTCTCTGCTTGTCGTCTGCTTCAAGAACGTGAAAACGCCGCCGTCCTATGTGCCAGCTTTCCCGCAATGTTTCTCGTCCTGTCACGTGATTTCCCGCCTCGTTGTGAGTGGCCAGCGCGGAAGCTGCCGCTCTGCCGCGGCGAAAAATTTCCAACCTGGTGGAACCGTGCCGCTCAACCACTGCGGCTGGCCAGAGCGCTGCGACGGCAGAAATCGCGCCGCTCTAGGGCCAAATTCGCTGCATGTGAAACCCCCTTACCGGTCGGAGGCGCGAGGACCCTTTGCTTTCTATTGACTGACAGTGGTCCAGGTTTCGAAACGTGCTCCTCCCATCTCTGGAGATGAAATTGGTGTGTTGCGATCTTTGATTGTTTTTTGTTTTAATAGGTAAATTGGCCCCATATCTACAAGATTTAGGGATTTCTAGGATGCCTAGAGGCAGCAGAGTGAGTTATCATCACATTTAGGCAATCTCAGAAATCTGCTCAGGGCACCTTTTAGGCGCTCCTTTGATCTGCCGCTTGAACGTGCCGTCCGCAGAATGCATTCGCGATGCGTAAGCAAACTTGGACAGCGAAAACGCGGAGACATCAGGTTAGGCGACGTGGTGACTAAAGGCCCTCTCACACTGAGGCAACAGTTGGACAACTCTTGTAGTATTTAATGTACACGTTAGCCATTTTATTAAGTTGTATCACTCGACTATCAAGCCACTTATGAAAGTCGGTATCTTCGGTTCACCGCCAGTGGACTGAACATCGAATTGTAGTTTTGGGGATCATCTTATATATAGGACAAGGGGTGTAAGTACTGTACCCCTATTTCTGAGAGTGTGCATTGGCTTACAGTGCGAAGTTGTGCTGTCAGGTTGATGTCATGTCACGTAATACCGCAAAGTGTCGCGTTTTGACGGTGCGCGTTCTGGCGGGACGCTTCACGTCACTCACGTCAGGTCATGTGACGTCACGCCGTAACGTTCGGTCACGATGCAAAACGGTTTGATGCCCAACGCTATTAGATCTAATAACGTTTTTGGTGGAGTGACATCACTTCGTCCTGTTAAGCCCCTGTCACACAACACCAACACAACACGTTGTCCAGCAGTCGGCCAACTTGTTGCTCGCTCGCCGTGTTGTCCGACAAACCTGTCACATCGCGGCGACAGCAGCACAACATAGAATGAAAATGTGGCCTCGGCATAACCATTTAAAAAAAAAAAAGCAGCATTTTTTGTTGGACAACTTGTGTTGCTTTGATCACTGGCTGAGCAAATTTCGGACCGGCAACACGAGAAGACAGAGTGCTTAGATTGCAGGGCTAGTTTCCTATCACCGTCTTTTTTTAAGAAATTACTCAAATAAAGACTTAGACACCGTTAGAAAACAACACACCAGGAAATTCTGTTGCCGGCGGCCCTGTCACATTGCAGTAACAAGAACATTTGGGCAGCATGTTGCCCTCGCCCGGCAACCGTTTTGGCCGATTTGTTTTCCGGCCACCCTGTCACACCGCGCTGACGGCGGGGCCAACATGGGGACGGCTCCACCATCCTGATTGTTTACCTTCGTTCGTGTGAGGCGCGGCGTTGCTGGAAATATAACTCTACAAAGTCCGAGTGCGTTCGAATGGCCGGTAATTACTACGGGACGACATCAACCAGTGACTGTGATTAGAAAACTTGACACGTGGAGTATTTTCCACCCTTTATTTTGTCAAAATGTTCTTCATTCGCTGACAAAGCAGATAACCCTTCCATAGTTACTGGAAACACGGAACGATAAAAAAAAAAAAAAAACAAGTGTCAAGCTCAGCTTCTAATTTATTTTAACAACGAACGCTCTTATATATACGTCAAGACCCTCAACGCTAACAAAAAACACATCCTCTCCAGTAGGTCTCCGACAGCCGGACACTGAGAAAAATGAGATTACTGATATATGTTCGGGATTTACGCCCCGTATGAAGTGTTTCTGTCCAGTTTATCCTTTCGTGCAATTTCTATTTATACTGTAAAATTGAGATTAGCACCCGCAGTACACCAAAGCGCATTTTGTAGCGTGATGTTGAGCTGAACTGACAGTGCTTAAAAACTGCGACACCGACACGATCGACCTTCATAATAATTGGTGGAATATATATGTTTCAACGCTGTCTATTTCCCTACCGCCATGATCACTTCATTCCCCGAAAAGTCCTGTTTTTTTAATCAATTCAGATGTCTGGTAGGGGCTGTTTCCAAGTTCTAAGCATCAACAGTCATGATGCATAGCGGGCGTTTTGATGCTGACAGTTTTTAATCTTTTGTTTCCTGCATTATTTTCGTTAAACTTTATCAGCGGGTGAGTAGGCATGCCATTTCATTTCAATGCACTAATGTGAACTGGTCTCTCGGCAGTTCAAATTTAAACACAAGTCTTAACGTTCAGACCGTAGATGTGACTATTTCGACAATCGCTTTCTGAGTCACGCAGTAAAATATTCATAAACTTATTTTAGGTGCAGGCCAGCCTAATTATTGTTAAATAACGTTTTCTAAGCCTTTGTTTGAGTAAGTTCTTAAAAAGACTGCGATAGGGAACTAGCCCTGCAATCGAAGCTCTCTGTGTT